>VMRK01000533.1:0-148126 GCA_016801395.1 Leptodermis oblonga
GACGGCGACCTCGAAACCACCCGGCTGTCCCGGCTGGATGCGCTGCAAGTGCTGGACTCCGGTTCGGAACCTTTGTTCGACGCGCTGGCACAGGCGGCGGCACTGGTGGCCGGACGCCGATCGCGTTGATCACCTTGCTTGACGCCGATCGTCAGTGGTTCAAGGCCAATGTGGGATTGGAAGGGCTGAGGCAGACGCCTCGTGACATCGCGTTCTGCGATCACACCATTCGCGACGACCAACTCCTCGAAGTGGCAGACGCCGGTGACGACCCGCGTTTTGCAACGAATCCACTCGTCCTGGGCGAGCCGCATATCCGCTTTTACGCGGGCACGCCCATCGTGCTGAGCGACGGTGCGCGGATGGGGTCGCTTTGCGTGATCGACAGGCTGCCGCGTGAATTGACCGAGACGCAACGACACGCCCTTGCCGCGCTGGCCAAGGCGACAGGCGAGGCGTTGGAGCAGCGTGCCTCGGCTGTGGTACGAACGGAAACGCTTGAGCGCGACGCGCTGAAAGATCGGCAAAAAGCCGATGCCCTGACGCGCATGCAGGCCGCCCTGGCCGCGAGCGAGCGGTTCCTGGACCAGACGGGCCAGGTGGCGGCGTGGTGGTTGGCATGGGATCTGCGCACCGATGCCATCACGTGGTCGGCGCAGACTTGCCGCATCCATGACCGCCCTGTGGGTCATCGTCCTTCCGTCGACGAAGCGATCGGGTATTACGCGCCTTCCGCACAGGCGACCTTGACCGAAGCCATTGATCGATGCCGACAAACGGGGCCGGGTGGGACCTCGAATTGCCGTTGACCACGGCTTCCGGACGGTGCATCTGGTTCGGGCACAAGGCGACGCTCTGAAAGAAGGCGAACAGCTGGTGGGGTTCCTGGGGGCCGTGCAGGATGTCAGCGTGCGTCGGCAGGCGATCGAGGCTCTGGAAGCCAGTGAGCGCCGCTTTCGCAGCCTGTTTCAGCACAGTCTGGGGTTATCTGCACACACGATTTGCAGGGCATTTTGCTCTCGGTCAATCCGGCGGCGGCCAGATCGCTGGACTACGGCATCGGGGAACTGCTCGGTATGCCCTTCACCCATTTCATGCGATCCGAAGATGGTCCGTTGTTCCGGGCGTATCTGGAACGCATCAAGGCCGCAGGAAGCGATTCCGGGCTGCTTGAACTGACGGCACGAGACGGTACGTCGGTGACCTGGCAATTCCACAACGTGCTTGAGAGCGACTCCGGCGAACCGTATGTCCTGGGGTATGCCCAGGACATCACCGAGCAGCGGCGGCAGTCGCGGTTGCTCAAGGAAGCATCGTTTCGCGATCCCCTTACCAAGTGCGGTAATCGGCGCATGTTGAGCAAGATTGCCCAAAAAGCCGAGCCCGACGCCACCTGGAGTTGCATCGCCATCGACCTCGACGGCTTCAAGGCGGTCAACGACACCCACGGCCACCAGCGCGGCGACGAAGTGCTCGTCGAGATGGCGCAATTCCTCGTGCGTCGATGCGGCATGGGCGATACCGTCATCCGGCTGGGCGGGGACGAGTTCCTGGTCGTGTTGGAGTCGTGCGAGGCGTCCTACCTCGATCAAGCGGTGGCGCACCTGGACAGGGACCGGCACCAGGCGCCCATTCGATTCAGTATCGGGACGGCCCGTCGCCTGCCGGACGAGCGCATCGAGGACACGGCGGCACGGGCCGACCAGCAGCTCTACATCGCCAGGTCGGAGCGGAAGTCGGCGGGCACACCCCGCGGGGTGTGAAGCGCTGGTCAGGTCCTCGCCCCGGCGAACCCGGGAGTGCTGCAGCGTCCGCACGAAGGGTCACTTGCCAGGGCGCAAGCCATGGCGAATTGTTCACTCCGTCGCTGCTACCCTCTCGCGCGGAACGGGGTTTACCTGACATCGGAGTTGCAATGCGTGTGACGCGAAAGGATAGGACCCAGGTACGCGGTGCCCTGCGCGGGTGCGGCTTGGCCATGGCGCTGGCACTGTGCCATGCGGCGGCCGCGGCTCCCGCTGTCCAGGGACGAGGCGGCACGTAACTACGACGCTCAGGACGTGCGACTCAATGCCGTCTACAAGAAGCTGATGCAGTCCCTGGATGAGCCGGGACGCAAGGCGCTTCGCGACGAGGAACGCCAATGGGTGGCCGGTCGCGACCAGTCCTGCGGCGTGCCCGCGGGCAGCACGGCCAAGAACGAGTGCACCACCACCCAGGCCAGTTTTCGGGCCGATGAGCTCGAGACGCGCCTGAAGACGGCCGGCGGTTCGCGTGCGGCCACGAGCTCGTCCACGACAGGTGCCGCCGCAGGCACCGCCATCGTCGGGGACTGGGGCTACCGCAGCGACTGCAACCTGGGTCATCCGCCCAGCTCGGTGTCAACTGCGTCTACCGCTAAAACGGCCGAAGGCACCTGGTCCGATGGCACCCGTCAGTCTGGTAGCCAGGGTCGCTTCAAGGGCGAGTGGCGTGACGGCAAGCTGTACGCCCGTTTCTGTGCCGACCCAGCCGAGCGTGGTGGCTATCCCGCGTGCCCGGCCTACGGCGACGTCGCGGCCTATGTTGTACCCGAAGGCAAGCGGCTGGCGTGGTACCAGGCCGAGGGCCCGGCCAGCGAACGCAACTATTCCAATACGTCACGCTTGATCGCGTGCCGAAGGGTGGGCAGGGCCCCTCGATACCCAATGCAAGGACGCCCCTAACACCGACCGTTAACCAGAGTTGGAAGATGCCAGGATTGACCGATAACGAAGCCAGGGGCTGTCGTATTTCGCCATCGGCGTGAGTTCGGAAGGCGGCGATGTCGCTTATAAATTGAGTTTTGCGGGCAACGTGCGCAATGACGCGCACGGCAACCCCGCGATGCACCCCATCGGCAACAGCGGCTTTTCCATCGGTACGCTGCAGACCGACCTGGGCCAGCATCCCGAAGTAGCCACGCAACTCACCGACGCTTACCAGACGTGGGCCCGCACGGCGCATCCGGACGGGCCCTGACAGCCGCCCAGCGCACCCAGACGATCGACGACCTGGGGCGCACCGGCGCCAGATCACCGCGCAGCACGGCCGTCCGCTCGATGCGACGGTCAAGTCGCACCTGGACAGCTTCATGGCCAGCGACGCAGGCGTCGACTTCGTCCATCGGCACGATACCGCGCAGGTGGATCGCCTGATGACCAAGGCGATCGGCCCGCTCCAGCAGACGCCGCTGTACCAGCATGCGTCGGAGCAGGACCAGGCGCGGCTGATCACGATGACCGCAAGCTCTATAACCAGAGCGAGGTGTACGGCAATCGCCTGGTCGGACAGCTGCAGAACCACGAGCATCACAGCGTCGACGACGTCAAGCACTCGATCGACCGCTACCCGGATTACGTGCGCGACGGCCGCGACCACGCGCTGGCCGGCACCGCTCTGTTCCGACATGCAGGCCATGGGTGCGAACCATCCGTTGCGCCCCGCATGGGATCACGTGCTGACCAACCCGACCGTCAATCCGACCCAGCTCGGCACGACCCGACGCACCCGAACCTTCCGCACGAATACGCCGCCATCCGCGACGCGTATACCGATCCGGCTCACTCACGCGGCATGGTGCAGGCACTGGGTGAAGGCGGTTCCTATGCGAATACGCAGAACAAGCGCGGTTTGTGGCGGAAGGTCGCGACCTGGTGACGTGGGATCGCTCGGGCCACGCGCAGGCGCTGGTCAATGGCCAATGGAGCACGCTCAACAGCCGCGACATTTCCACCCACGTCAACGCGACAAGACCCTGGACGTGAATGTGCATCGCAACGGCGCCGACGAGCGCCTGCTGCATGTCACGCACCCCGGCCATGTGCGCAGCCAGCCGGCCGCCGCGCCTGCCGCGCATGGACAGTCCGCATCGCACGGGCAGGTGCGCCACAGCACAGCCAGGCCAGCGGGGAGCACATCCAGCGCGCCGGCACGTTGCGCGAGCATGATCGCGCTCCGCAGGTCCAGGCGCTGCAGGGTCAGCTTGCCGCGCTGGGCTACAAGGGCGCCGACGGTAAGGCGCTGCATCCGGATGGCGATTTCGGCGGCAACACCAAGCATGCGTTGCAGTCGTTCCAGCGCGATCACCAGCTGACCCAGGACGGCATTGCCGGATCGAAGACCATGGATGCACTGCACACGGCCACCCAGCGTCAACGGCCCCGGCCCAGAGCGCCGGCCTCGCCGATCCCACGCACGCCGGTAACGCGATGTACAAGCAGGCGCTGGATGCCGTGCACGGCATCGACGCGAAGCAGGGACGCACGCCGGACCAGCTGAGCAACAACTTTGCCGGCTCGCTGGCGAACAAGGCCCACGAGCAGGGCCTGACCCGGATCGACCACCGTGGTGCTCAGCGACGACGCCAAGCGTGCCTATGCGGTGCAGGGCGAGCTGAATTCGCCGTTCAAGCGAATCGCCGAGGTGGACGTGGCCCAGTCGGTCGCCAGCCGCTGGAGCAAAGCAGCCGCGAGTGGCAGCCGGCGTTGCAGCCGCAGAATCCGACGCCGCAGCCCACCCAGGCACAGCAGCAGAGTGCGCCGACTCCGACTCCGCCCCGACACCTCGGAGCCTATGGCGCCGCATCGCTGAGGCACTAAAAAAAAACCGGCCGCCTTGTGGGCGGCCGGTTAGCGTGTTGGATACGGCGGTCCGATTACCGCGCGGGTCCGCTTTGCTCCGGGTTCTGTTGCTGACTGACCGTCGGCGTCTCGGCCTGCTTGCCATGGGTATGTCCAGCATGGCCGAGGGCTTCCATGCTGCTCTGTGCCAACGGGTACTGCCGCCTGGGCCACGTTGACCTCGGCGTGCTGCTTGAACGGCGAGTTTTCCGCGCCCTGCATCGCATAGGCCTTGATCGCGTCCTGGCCGAGTACGACACGGTCGATCTGGCTCATGCCCGCGGTCGCCGCCGCTGCGGTCAACGCGCCGGCGATAGGATGGGTATGCGGCCCGATTCGCGGCCGTGCTGCGCGTCCATGGCCTGGACGTGCCCCAGTGCCTGCCGATACATGGCGTTCGCTGGATGATTCGCGCTCTCAAGAGACAGTGACGCGCCTTGGCGCTGGCTATCGCTGAGTGCCTGCATGGTCTTCGGGCCGGCAATGCCATCGGCCTCAAGGCCGTGTGCGCGCTGGAACGACTGCAAGGCGTCTCTGGTCTGTACGCCGAAGACCCCATCGGCACCGACAGGCCGACCGTTTGACCCGGTATAGCCCTGATCGCGAAGCTGCGTCTGAAGTGCCTCGACTGCGGCGCCGTTGGCGCCATGGCTCAGCGTGACCGCTGCCGACCACAGGAGGCGTCGCCGTGTGTACGGTGTCGACTTGTCCTGCTGCGGCGCCTGCTGGAGCGCCTTGAGCGTTGCAGGCCCGACGATGCCGTCCGGCTTCAGCTGGTGATCGGTCTGGAAGCGTTCGATCGCCAGGCGCGTTTCCTTGCCGGCATGTCCGTCCACGACCAGGGGCTTGCCGTTCGAATCGACATAGCCGTGCGTATTCAGAAGCGTCTGGACCTGTTCGGTTTTCTGTTTGCTCATGCCATGCGACGCCCCGGCCATCGGCATGGCGTCCGGACCGCCGGGTTTGTAACCCTTGGCCAAGGCGCCTTCCCACGCCTGTGCGGCCGCCTTGCGTGCGTCGAGCCCTTTGTGACCGCCGTTGATGTCCTTGCATGCACCTGTCACGTCGTTCTGGTGGCCGTTGGCCTGGACGCGGTCTTTCCAGTAGTGAATGGCGATCTTTGCCGCGACATCGCGGTCGGCCGCCAGTTCCGGGTGGTGGGCGAGGTCGATGCCCAGCTCCTTGCCCACGCGCTCGTAGTTGTCTCGACCGGTGAGCTGCACGAAGCCGCGGCCATGGAAATTCCATCCATCGCCCGGCTGGTGTTGCCGAGGTTTTTCTTGCCCCAGGCACCGCCATAAATCTCGTTGGCGATGGACTCCGGGCCGCCCGCGGCAATGGCGTTGGCCTTGCTGAGGGTATCCATGCCGTTGCGGCCGGGGAAGACTTCGAGCAATCGGCTACCGGAGTAGCCGAGGCCTTCGTTCATGCTGGCGTACCCGCCGCATTCGACTTGCATCTGACCCATGAAATTGGCCAATTCCTTGGGGTCGGTAATACCCGCCTTCATGGCGGCGTCCATTAAATAGTCGGCGTTTTCTTTCGCGGACATGGTGTAACTCCTGGCTAATGATAAGGAAGGAACCGGTGCGATCAGCGCCCCGGTACCCCGGTTTTCTCGATCGCAGGGTCGCTCTTCCACTTGAGCGTTGCGTCGATGAGTGCATCGTCTTCCGTATCATGATCTTGCCGGCCTGGCAGGTGCTCTGTTTCACGGGTTTCGCCTGGCCATCCTTGGTGACCGTCAATCCGCCATCCTGAAGGTTGTTAGCTCCATACCGAGTAGACGATGTATTTGAACCCGCGTTGGTGAACGCATACGCATATCCGCCGCTGTTGCCGCCGAACATGAGGTGGGTACGCGTGAAAGAGGCTGTTTCACCGCTGGCAGGGTAGGTCAGCTCAGCCTTGGCTCCGGCCCGGCCATAACCGTAGTAGAAACGGCCCGCACCATGGGCGACGTCACCCGCTGCGCAGATCGAGACCGTCTTGCTTCCGCCAGCGAGCGGGCAGGAGAAAACAGGCCGGTCGCCATTGGCGCACATCGTCGGCGCGGGCGTGGTGACGCCGGCGTTGGCCGCGAACGGGGCCATGGCGACGAACACAGTAACAGGGTCCGGGAACGTAGCTTCATAGGTCAATCCGGTTAGTGAGGTTTTCGCCAAACGACGAGCGCGTGGCCAGTCGTCAGATCGTCAGCGGCTCGACCTTGGCCTTCTCCATCAGGCGCGAGGTGAAGTACTTGTCCTGGTAATAGCGGATCTTCTCGCACATCACCGGATGCGGGATGCCCTCGTACAGGAACACTTCCTTCTCCGTACCCATCGCCTTGAGCTCCTGCGCAGCATGAGGGCGCGCTTTTCTTCCGAATGGCTCTTGGAGATATCGCCCTTCTTGCTCTTGGTGGTTCTCCCGGCGCACGGTGGTGTAGCCGAGCATGTCGGAGTAGTCGTTGGCATCCTGCTGTTCACGCGGCGCGTAGACGATCTGCAACGCGTGGTTGGTGATGACCGTGCGCGAGACGTCCTTGCCGTAGGTGGCATCCAGCTGGGCCATGCTCTGGATGATCGGCAGCAGGCGGATTTGTAGCCGGCCATGTACGACACGGCGGACGCGATGATCTCCACCTTGCCGATGGACGTGAACTCGTCCATCAGCAGCAGGCACTGGTGCTTGAGTGCCGGATTGTTCTGCGGCAGCTCCTTGGTGTTGAGGTTGATCAGCTGGCTGAAGAAGAGGTTGACGATCAGTCGGCTCTCGGCCAGTTTGTTGGGCTGGATGCCGATGTAGATGGTCATCTTCTTCTTGCGCACATCGGTCAGCAGGAAGTCGTCTTCGCTGGTGGCCGCATCCAGCACCGGGTTGATCCAGGCGTTGAGCGGTTCCTTGAAGGTGCCGAGGATGGAGGCGAAGGTCTCGTTCGCCTGCGACAGCATGTTGGCAAACGCCGATTGCGCGTTGGCGCTCAGGAACGGTTCCTTCGACAGGCGCGTATACAACTCGCGCAGGTCGGTACCGTCACCCGAGGAAAGGCGGTAGATCATGCCCAGCGTGGGTTTGTTGCGCAGGATGGCGGGCAGGCCGTTCTTTTCGTCGTGCTCGTATTTTTCGCACAGATACAGCGAGAACGCCATGAAGGCGTTGCGTGCCTGGCTGACCCAGAATTTCTGGTCGTCCGAACCGTCCGGGTAAAGCATCGAGGCGATGCTCATCAGGTCCGACACGCGGAAGGCGGGTCGGTTGAGACATAGCTCAGTGGATTCCAGCGGTGGGTGCGGCGGTCTTCCGCGAACGGGTTGAACAGGTAGATCTCCTGACCCTGCGACTTGCGCCAGCCGCTGGTCATGTCGAAGTTCTCCTGCTTGATGTCCAGGACCACGATGGATTCCTGGTAGTCCAGCAGGTTGGGGATCACCACGCCCGACGCCCTTGCCCGAGCGCGTGGGTGCGCGGGATCACGAACTGCTGCCCGGGCAGGCGGACCAGCTCGCCCTTGAACTTGCCGACCAGAATACCGTTGTCCGCCGGCGAGAGCATTTTCTGCTTGCGCAGGTCGGCGGCCGTGGCAAAGCGGGCGTCGCCGTGCATCGCCTGCTTCTTCTTGCGCGTGAGGAAATACAGGCCCCCAGCCAGGCGATCAGCGGCAGGAGAAGCCGACGCCGCCGGCGGCCTTGATCTTCCACGCATACGGCTGGACCTGCGGGAGGTCAAGAGCGCGAATGTATTCGTAATAGGTGGCGAACCTCAGCGGGACCTGGCCCAGGCCGAGGAACGTGAGGGTGAGGTAGCCCGAAAGCATCTCGCCCACTGCCAACGCGACGAGCAGAAGCCCCGCCGCCCAATATCCCCTGTTTTTGCTCATGCGTTTTTCGCCTTAGACCTTTGAATCACAAGGGGGCGACGCCTTCGTCGCCCCTTCCTGGTACGCGTTTTGTGTGCCCGGATTGTAACGTCCCGGGCTGACTATTCAGAGACTGGGACCTGACGTGCGGTGTGCTGGTGAAGAGTTGCTGGTACGGCATCGTCATGATCACGGTTCTTCTGCCTACTTCGACGGGTGGGCGGGAAGGGTGACGGTAAACGGCATCCGCTTGTCCGGGTCGGTCATCAGGAAATAGTGCCCCGTGACCTTGATCTGGCCGTGGTCTTCGTGGAAGCCGTCCTTGCCCTTACCAACCCACGATGAGTAGGCGGTATCGACGCCCGGCACGTCAGCGCGTTGATCGCCCACGATCTTCCCGTCAGCGGGAGAAAGCTCCACGACCTCCAACAGCGTCTGAGAGAGCGCGGCAGCCGAGTCGGTATCGCTCTGTACCAACACGAAAGCGAGCCACCCATGGCCAAACAGTGCGTGGCGCGGTTCTGGTAATAGTCGGGGGATACAGGGATGGCGGTCACCCAGCGTGGCTGCTGCGTCCGGGTATCCTTGAAATAAACGAAGGCACGGCCGTTCATGCCTTCCTCCGTGACATTGCCCGCGACGCATTCACCGCCTTCGGCGGCCGTCGAGCCATAGAAGCTGAAGTCCTCCGGCACCTTTGCGGACGCGGCCTTCGTGGTTGGCGTCTTAGCGGCTGCTGCTGCGATGACAGCACACGGAAAGGCGGCCATCTGCATGGCTAACAGCGTCCCCAGAACGCGCGCGTTCCAGTGGGTGGATATCGGACGGTCGGTCGACACGCATATCTCCTGTTTGACGATCGGTAATAGTCATTTCGACGGAATCGATAAACATGCCGCCACCTGCTAGTGCCTACCACGACGATGTGAGGCGTGCCGGCTCAGGGACCGTGGCCGGGTGCGCCGTGATCGCGGGTGGCCGGCTGCTGAGCCTGAGCCTGTGCTTGTGCCTGAGCAGCCTGCGCCTGCGAGGCCTGCTGCGCCGCACGGGTCCATGCCTCGCTGCTTTGCGCTACGCTGGTACTCACGGCCTGCTCGGTGGGCACCTCGGTAACCCGCTTCAAGGGGGATTCGGGGGTACCCTGCACGCCGTAGATGCGTCGCGCATCGTCGCTCAACACGGCACTGTCGATGCGCTGCAGTCCGTCCTGGCGTGCCTTGACCACCAGGCTACCGGCAACATTGTCACTGATCCCGTCCGGCTGGCGACCTTGCGCCTTGTCCATGGCATGCACGGCTTGCTGTGCTTGCTGAAACAGGGGGTGGTCGGGGTGAGCAGCGTGGTCCAGGGCACGGTCGGCTTGTCATGGCTGAACCATGCGCCCGGGTGAGTGACGGTGTTCCATGCGGCATGGGCTTTTTCTTCGGCGGCATGGAAGCCGTCCGCGATATCATGGCCTACATGCTGCACGCCTTCCTTGAGGTGGTCGAAGCCTTCCCTGGCCTGCTGCGTCACACGCTCGACGCCGTGTTCCACGGCAAGTACCCCGGCGCCCACCGCCTCTCCCGCGCGGTGCTCGATGTTGTCCTTCAGCTCGCCGATCGCCTTGGGAATCTCCCAGCTGGCGGACAGGCCCAAGCGTATGTCGCGAACATCGTTGCGGTAGCGATCCACCATGTTCTCGTGCGCCGCGTACCGCGCCTGGTTTTCCGGATCGATGATGGAGTGGCCCAGCAGCTTGCTGTTGGGCACGAAGTTATCGATGGCGTGGGCGCTGAAGTCCGTGGCCTTGATCGGGTTGCGCGGCGTCAGGATGCTGCCGTCGTCCTTGTAGCCGGCGCGGGATAGCGTGTCGATGTCCTGCTGTGCCGCGTAGATGCGCACTTCGCCGAAATGCGGGCTGGCCGCGCTGACCAGATCACCGGCGCGTACGTGGTCGATCACCTGCGTGCCACCCTCGGGTACGCCTTCGCGCAGGCCGGCCGCGCCATAGGCGTTGAACGTCTCGCCGTGCAGTCCGAATTTCGACGCGTTGAGCTCCGCTAGCGTGCCGCCCAGCGAATGGCCCGTTACCGTAACTTGCAGCGGCCGATGGTGCAGGTCGGCATCCAGCTTGGCGCGCTCGAGCACGCGCTGGGTGAAGGCTTCGGAGTCGCCGCGTTGCAGGTTGATGCCGCCCAGGACCATGGCCGCATCGACGCCGCCGTCCTGCACCGGCTCACGCTCGAACTCCGTGCCGCGATAGGCGATGACGACCTCGCCCGTGTCCATGCGGCGGTAGGCCGTGGCCTGGAAGCCGGTGACGGGATTGTTGGCCACGTCGATCGCTTCGTAATTGACGCCACCCAGCTCCTTGGGTTGTTGAGCACGGGATCCTGGTAGGCATCCTGCGAAAGCAGCGCGTAGTCGGTCGATGAGAGGGTCACGGATGTTTCTCCTCGGCATGCAGCGTCACGGAGAACGTGGCGTTGGCTTCATCCTGGTATTGCGCGCGATCCGCTTCGCCCACGCGACACGATCCATCTGCGTCGTGGCATAGGAGCGGTGCGAGTAATAGCGCGTGGCCGGCTTGCCCTTGAGCAGGTCGTCATGGAACAGCGGCGCGCTGAAATCGACCTGCTTCACCCAGAGGTTGGCACTGGCGGCGACCACCGACCAATGGCAGACGCCCTTGCCGAATAATCCTCGTCTTGCAGGAGGTCGGCGAAGATCTCGCCCTTGTAGACGTTGCCACCGGCCGGCGTGAGTTTGACCGGCACCCGCTTCTCCGGCGGCACCGTGGCGCCCGTGACCGGCGTAAGCGGCACGCACGCTTCGTTGGCCACGCGGTAGTCCACCACGCCCTCGACACGATCGAACGGACCCGGCGCGCCCTCGACCTTGACGGTGATCTCGTAACGCATCCGGGGGTGGGGGTTGAGCTTGATGTCGGGCTGGGTCATGGAGGCACCGTAGGCAGAGGAGTGGATGACGAAAAGGGTGGCGACGGTTAGAGCGAGTCTTCGCTTCATGGCTGGCTCGTGCTCCTATCGGCTCATCGACGGGCCGGAATGGGTGGGTGGGATGTCGGTGGTAACCGTGTGCTGCGCCGTCTGGCTGGCAACGACGGGCTGGGTCGCTTCGAGCTCGCGCCATGCGCTGCTGCTGCGCTCGATGGACGTCGAGATGCCGATCTCCGTGGGTACCTGGGCGGTTTTGCGGAAAGGCGAATACATGTCGCCCTCCACGGCGTAGGCGCGACTGAAGTCGTCGCTCATGGTGACCCGGTCGACACGGGCGAGACCTTGCCGGCGAGCCTCGACGGTGAGGGCCGCGGCGAGGTTTTCGCTCATGTGGTCGGGGCTGCGGCCGGTATCGGCGTCGATGCCGTGGACACCGCGTAGCGCCTGTTTGTAGAGCGCGTTGTCGGGGTGCGTGGGGTCGTCGAGCCGGGGCGGGTGGAGCAGGCGTTCCAGCTCGGCGGAGTGCGTGGGTGAGCCCACATGCCGCTGGCGACGGACTCGTGGACGAGGCCGAGCGTGCGTGCGCCGGTGATGGCGGTGGTACGTGCGTGGTCTGCGCCGACTTCCATCGCATGCGCCGCCGCGACGGCGCCGCGTCCTGCGGCCTCCACGACAGGCTTGCTGCGCTCGACCAGTTCGTTCCAGTCGTGCTCCAGCCGGTCGATGTAGAGCTGGCCGGCACGGATGGCCAGGGCCGGTGCAACGACAGACGGCGCGGTCGCGACCTGCGTGGCGATCTCGCGCGACGTGAGTACGTCGGATCGGTAACGATCGACGAGGGTACTGTTCGCCCTGTAGCGGGCTTCACCTTCGGGCCCGATGAGCGGCGTCTCGTCGCCTTTGGGGATGAAGTTGGACATGGAGTGCGAGCTGGGCTGACGGCGGATAACGTCGCGCCCAGGCCGGTGTGTGGGCTGTCGTAGCCGGCGTGCTTCAGTGTCGTGATGTCGTCGGCGGTGGCGTAGATTTTTACCTCACCGAAGTGTCGATTGGCGGCACTGACCGGGTCGCCCGCCCGTACGTGGTTGATGACCTGGTCGCCGCCCTCTGGTGTGCCGCGTATCAGGCCGGCCGCACCGTAGGCGTTGAAGGTTTCACCTTTGAGGCCGAATTTTGCGGCGTTGACTTCGGCGAGGCCGCCGCCGAGGAGTGGCCGGTGACGGTTATGTCGGGTGAGGTGCCGCTCAAGTCAGCCCGTTTCTGGACGTGCTTCAACACACTCCGTGTGAACATCTCCGATTCGATCTGCTGGAGGTTAAGTCGAGCACCTGCCATGGTCAGGTCAACTATCCCGTCCGATACGTCATCGGTGCCTCGATACGCGATGATGGTTCTGCCACTGGCAACTTCGCGGTAGGCGGCAGCGTAAAAGCCTGTTAGTCCGTCCATGGCGATCTGGTCGATTTGATAGTCGCGCCCGCTCAGTCGTACGCTGTCCCCTTCGACCGACATTGTATAGCTGTCCATAGCGATGGCGGCATACTCGTTTGTCTTCTCGGTCACTGGCTAGCCTCCCGTGCCGACAGTGTCACTGAGAACGTCTTCGACGGGTCTGCGTAGGCATTGCGATTCTCGTTGCCGGTTATGGCAAGACGCGTCTCGCTTTCGTTATAGGCGTCATAGGAGAAGTAGCGGGTAATCCCCTCTTTCTCAAAGAAGCGCGGTACAAAGAGCGGCGTGTCGAATTCCATCTTGCCGCGATTTGCCCGGATGCTTACGGCAACCAGCGACCAACGGCAGATACCGTGCGCGTAATAGTCCTGGTCCTTCATTCGGTCGACGTATACCTCGCCTTGGTATTCGCCATCTCCCGTTTGTTGAAGCTCTATTTTTACACGCTTTCGGGGGACGACTCTTGCACCCGATATTGGTTGTTCAGGAGCGCAATCGTTATTAGTGACCTGGTATTGCGCGTCGGCCTCGATCGTGTCGAACGCCCCCGGCGCATCGACGATGCTCGCTGTAATCGTATAGCGCATCGTCGGATGCGGATTCAGTTCGATCCTTGGGTCTTCCATGTTTCCACCACATGCAGTCAGTAAGAGAAACAGGCCGGGGACGGCGACCTGAGCGATTCTTCGGGCAACCGTTATACGAGTTGCCTGGAGAGGTGCGCTAGGGACGAATCGCGCGAAACGAATGAAGCGATGGCCGATCATCGGAGGGCGCTTTAGCCCCCGTTGTCTTCGGGCTTCAAGCCCATGGAGTATTCATCGACCTCCTTGCCGTCGACCCACCCCGTGGCGCAATCGCCCGTGTAGTGACCGTCTGGCTTGAGCGTGCATGCCGTGCCGCTGGCAGGGCGAATCCATTCGATCTTCGCGTCGGCGTCCTTGCACATCTCATTGCCCTTGCAGAGCTTCACGGTGCGGGTCGGAACTGCCTTGACCAGGGCGCGGACCAGCACGCCATCCTTGCGCTGCGCGGCCTGGATACAGATCAGCTGGTTGGCTCCCACATGGGCGACGGGCTTGGCGGCAGCCGCCTTGAAGTTGTCCCCGAGCGTTGCGCCCTTATCCGCCCCGATGACGCCGAACGACATATTCGATGTGCAGTCGTCGCCGGCATCGATCGCTACGCCGTCGATGGTGCAGGGGGTATTGCCATGCTTGTCGCCGGTGCAGGTCACGGCGGATCCGGGTGACGATGCCTGGAGCATCGCCTGTAAGGTGTGGGCATCGTCTGGCCTGGCAGACGCCGTTGCTGTGGTCAGGAGAAAGGTCGCGGCCAGCATCCATCCAGAGGTCTTCATGATCACAGCCCCGCCGGCGACGTGGGTTGTTGCTGCTGCGACTGCTGTTGCACCGGCTGGTTGCGTGCCTGCTCGGCGACATGCTGCTGCACCGCTTCGCTGCTTTTTTCCAGTGGTGTGGCCATGCCTTGCATCGTGTTGATCTCGGCGATCTGTTTGAAAGGTGAGTTGAGATCGCCCTGGACGGCGTAGGTGCGGCTGGCGTCCGGGCTGAGCATGACGTGGTCGATGCTCTTGAAGCCGCCCTTGACGGCGTCGGCCGTCACCGAGCCAGCCAACTGGTGACTCTGGATGTCCGGCGTGCGTCCGTGCTCGGCGTCGATGCGGAATACGCCATCCTGGGCTTGTCTGAACATCGCGTGGTACGGGTTGGCTGGTGAATCCAGGCGAGGGCCGGTGTGGGTCTGCTTGTCCAGCGCCTCCATCGTCTTCGTACCGACGACGCCATCCGGTCCAGCCGATGATCGCGCTGAAAGCGCTCGACGGCGGCCTTGGTGTGGTCTCCGAAGCGGCCATCGGGGTTCAGGACATGGCCGTTGTCGTCCTTGTAGCCGAGGCGGATCAACGATTCCTGGAGTGCGGTGACCTTCGCGCCTTCGTCGCCCTTGCGCAGGGTGTCGGGATGCGCCGTTGTCGGTTTCGCCTCGGCGTGTTTCGACTCGGTCTTTGTATGCGCAGTTGCATCCGCGTGTTGACCGGTCTGCGTCGTCGTCGTGTGACCATGAACCGGCTCGTGCGTGCGGAACTCGGGCTTCGCGCGCAGGGCGCCCACGATTTCCATCTGTTTGGTGAAATACGAGCGGGCGTCCATCGTGACCGCGGCGGGCCCCGTGGACGTCTGCGAGCCTATGAACTCGATATTTCCGTGCGCGTCGTAGCCTTTGAAGATGGCGACATGCTGGTTCGACCCCGTCTTGCTCTTCAGCATGAGGATGTCGCCGGGCTGGAGATCGCCGGGATGTTTCGATGCATCCGCCTTCGAAATGACGTCGAAGTGTTTCTGCGCGTAATCGGTCGTCTTGTTGCCGTTATAGAGCGCATGCGTGCTGAACGGCTGGTCGCCGACGTCGTAGCCCGCGTTTTTCATGCCGCGCCAGACGAAGGACGAACAGTCGACGCCACGGTAGCCGTCACCGTCCAGGTCTTGCTCGGTACGGCTACGATCGGTCATGCCATGAGCCGAGTTGGTCTTGTTTTGCGAGTCGGGTCGGCCGTATTCGAACTTCATCCCGGAATGGAAGAAGTGCTCATCGGCGGCATCGAGGATGTCTTTGCTCATGGCGTTATTCCCTGGGCGTCATCGCGGGGGCGGGTGAAGGCGTTGAGGCCTCCTGGACCGGCTGCCGGGTGTGCTCGGTAGCGGCGGGTTTCTGGGAAAGCGTCGCGATGTCCGCGCTGCTTTGTTCGATCGGCGTGTTGACGGCCTTTGCGGTGTCGACTTCCGCCATGCGTTTGAGCGGTGAATTGAGGTCACCCTGTACGGCATAGGCGCGGCTTCCATCTTCGCTGAGCACGACATGATCGATCTTCGTCAAGCCCTGGCGCTTTGCTTCGACGGTCGCCGCAGCAGCGAGCTGGTCGCTCTGCACGTCGGGTGTGCGTTTGTATTGGGCGTCTAGTGCATGGACGGCCGCACGCGACTGTTCGAAGAGGGCATGGTCGGGATGTGCTGGATTGTCGAGGCGGTTGGTCGCGGCGGTACGCTGCACGGCGTCCTGATGCTTGGCCTGCGTGATGGCTTCCATGGTTTTCGGTCCGGCAACGCCATCGGCTGTTAAGTGGTGGTCACGCTGGAAGGCTTCCAGTGCGGCGCGCGTGCCGGGACCGAAGACGCCATCCGTATGCAGTTCGCCGTGGGGTCCAGCCGTATAGCCCAGACGCGCCAGGCTGCCCTGCAGGAGACGGACGTCTTCACCTTTGGCGCCCTGCGTGAGCGTGGCCGGCGGGGCAGGGGCGTCCACCGGATGCGACGGTTGCGGGCGGCCGACATTGCCTTCGGCAAGACGATGCATCACCTCAGGATTCAGGCGGCGCTGCCAGTCCTCGAAGCGATGCTCGCGATCTTCCAGCCCGTTGTATTTACCGTTGACCGCCTTGGTCGCCGCGCGCACGTCTTCCTTCGCGTTGTCGGGAACACGGTTCTCCCAGTACCACACGGCGATCTTCGACGCATTTTGCGGATCGGCGGCGAGTTCGGGATGCTTGACCAGATCCAGGTCGAGCGCCTCGCCCGCAGCGCGGTAATTCGCCTTGCCGGTGAGCTGGATGTAGCCGCGCCCGTGGTACTTCCAGCCGTCGCCCGGCTCGTCGTTGCCGTTGCGGCCGCCGTACATCAGTTCGGCCAGCTTCTGCGGCTTGCCCATCAACGCCTGCTTGCGTGCGGCGTCCAGGGCCTCCGGACCTTCGCGCCAGGCGGACTGCACCGGGATCTGCGAGATATTGCGCGTGTAGCGAAAGCTTTCTTCGAGCCGGTTCAGCCCGTTGGATTCATGAGTGACCTGGGCCATGAAGTTGGCCAGCTCCCTCGGTCGCGTGATGCCCGCCGCGGTCGCGTCGTTCAGCACCTGGGTTTCACGATCAATCGCCATATGGAGCTCCTGGTTGACTCGCGTGCCTTGATGCGTCCATGGGCCCGCCTGATCCGCTGTCCTTGGCGGAGGCCATTAGTGCATGCGTTATAGGGGTGCGGACTCAGCGCATAGGTGAGTCGGGGTCGCGGGCGCGAAGCGCGTCAAGGGCAGCCTGCCAGGAGCAGAGGCGCCGGCTTGGACGGGGGCGCACGAGGAACAGCTGCCGGAGCGTGCCGGCGGGAAACGATCAATCGTCACGTGTAACTCCTGGTTGATGTCCGGTCGGCTTTGCCTCCTGCTGGCCTTACCCACTGTCCTGGTGGGGTAATGCGTTATCTGACTTCAGGGTAGTGTCGGTTCCGGCAGGTGACTGGGGTCGAAATCACTGAAAAGCACCGTGCCCAGCTCCCGACTTGTGAGATTGAGGTGTTTCTCCTTGCCGGTGTCTGTGTCGGTTACCTTTCGGCTCACGCCTGAGGTTATCCAGTTCTTTTTATCACTGACGTAGGTGAAGGTGTACTCATCGGTCCAGCGTTCGCGGCTACCACCACCGACGACGATGGTGAACTGGCCTTTGCCGATCTTTGAGTAGGCATACGGGTCGCCGGAAACGCCGCCGCACAGGGCGCAAGGAATGATGTGGGCGTTTGCGGCTGCTTTGTGCAGCTGATCCGCGTCGTCGCGCACCAGCAGCACGACGTTGCGGTTCGGGCCCTGACCCAGTTTCTCATCACCTTTTGCGGGGGGATCGAGCACCAGGAGTACGTCGGCGTGGCCGGCGCCCGTCAGGTCACCCTTGACCGACTCGAGCACCTTGGCGCCATCGGTGGCGAACGAGGTGAGGTCGTCCATGGCGTGTCCTTTGGCCGTTTTTGCGGCAGTCGGGGCGGGGGCGGGGGCGGGGCGGGCGTAGGGGTTGGGGGTTTGGGCGTTGGCAGATGCGACACCCAACCATATGATGGCAATGACGCTACGCCATCCTTTGTTATTGGTTTTCTTGTTGGCGCTCATACCTTCCAATCCATGAAAATCCGCAAGAATGTGGGGTAAAACGAAGGGCATTCAGCGTCCTTTCGCGTTACCGGATCGGGAATTCAGTGGGGGTTGGGAACATTCTCTGGGCGAGGCCCGGCTTTTTTGTCCCATGCGCCATTACTACGCGCCGCTGAGCAGACTAAAACATAATCCTTTAGTCCTTGACGCTCTGCTGAAGTCCAAGCTCGGCCAGTTTCCGTATTAGGCTCGTCACATAACCATGTATAGGTCCAGATGCCATAACCATAAGGTTCTAAAGGTATCCAACATGGATCCGGGCGTTTCATTCCCTGTGTGCAAAATACAAATGGATCGTTATCACGCTGCGAGAGCTCGCTGTACATCGCATCCTGTGCGACGGCCTTACCGATTAAAACCAGCAGTGACACTGCGATAATCGACTTCTTCATAGCAGCTTACCTCTGGAGATTTCTGAAAAATTGTGAAGGGGGTTTAGCCCCATCATTGGTAGAAGATTCAATTGCTATAAGCGTTTACAACCTAAACGCTCGATATGCATAAACGCACTTGCTGCGTAATTAGACGATCCGCCTGTATAACCTTAATATGATATGGATAGATTTCTTTGATTTACTCGCTACGCTCCGGCAAGCTGCATCTACTGTATAAGACGTGACAAGTATCGCCACAGTCTTCTAAAGCCAATTGAGAGGCAGTCGCTTCATCAGGTGCACTAACGGGAAACATTCCACCACCTTTAAGTGCTTGCGTGACTGCTACACACTGGTTGTGATAAGTGAAGATCAGCTTGCAATTCTTTCCGCCATTATCTGAGCAACGCGTCAAAGCCTCTCCTTCGGCCTTGCTCTTGTTTGCGGACGCCGAAACTGTGCCAGCCTTTCCAGTTGCTTCATCCACAGCTATTGCACCCCATCTATCCAGCCATTTAGCTCTAGGCGCATATGCCGGGGCAGGTTGTTCTTGGTAGTAGGGCGAGTTGGCTTGGTCGGGCGGGACGCAGCCTGGGTTGCCTGCGGAAGGTATTCCGGGGGCACATTGGCCGCTCGCCAGAGTGCAAAAGGAAGCCAGGCTGACAAAGATAGTCGGGCGGGCAGGCTTTTCAATTTTTAATACTAACATCTTTAGCTTCCTTTCTCTGTCCGGTTCCGTACTACTTCCGAGTTGGCTTGCTCAGGCTGCATGCGTGTGCTCTATATTGAGTTATCGCCAGGCTCAAATTACGCATGTTTGTATGTATTCACTCGTTAAGTACGAGCTGAGGTGTTTCCTAGAAGGCGCTCAATCAGCGCACCCTTCACTGGAAGGCTGCATCTCTTATAGATAACTTCGCAGCTGTTCTTATTTCCGCACTTTGCCAGGGATCGCGCCGTAGCCGTTTCCTGAGTAGAAGCTGTTGATGTCGTTACTGGGCCACCCGCCGTATCCTCAACCACTGAAGCACATTGATCGTGGTAGGTCAGTACCGTTCTGCAGTTAATTCCGCCATTTTCGCTGCAGCGACTGCGAGCGATACTAATGGCGTCCTGTTCGTCACTACTGTTTGAGATGGTGCCTGCTTTGCTTTTTTCAAAGTCCAAAGCTATCGATCCCCATCTACTTTCCCAAGCCGCTGAATTTTCAGCAGGCTTGCTTGGGTTTCCCGTATCCTCCAACGAGTAAGGCGAGGTCGCTTGATCAGGTGGAATGCATCCCGGATTACCAGCAGACGGTATTCCAGGTGCACATTGTCCCCATGTTGAAGTGGTTACGCACGCGACTATAATCAAAAACGCCAGTCGAATAGCCATTTTTCTTCCCATAAGCGCGGACGTGCGTTCCAGTTGTATTGCTCTAGAACAACGTATTGCCTGCGCTGTTAGTTCGACCGATGTTTTTTCGTTAGTCACAGGTAGCGTAAGGCACTCATTGAAACCTATCTTTATACGTCAGCTTGTCCTGAGGAAATGAAATATATCGGGTCACCTCAGTCGCTTGGGTACGCTACATCCTTGATAAACAATTGAACAGCTCGACCCTCCTCCGCAATGATCAAGCGCGCGTTCTTTCGCACCGTCTTGGCTTGCGGCTGTCGACATAGACAAGCGTCCACCTCCCACTTGTTGCGCCGCCGCCACGCATTGGTTGTGGTAGGTAAGGGAAGTCGCGCATTTAGCAGGTCCGTTCCGCTCACAATTTGCTATGGCTTGAGCAGTCGCATCTGCCTCCGAAGAGACGTTTTCACTAAAGCCCGCCTGGCTCGAACGTGGGTCGGTTGCCACAGCGAGTGAACCCCATGAGTCCGCCCACCTGACTTGTTCACGCTGCTCGGCCTGAGGCTGTTCTGAGTTGTACGGTGACCCCATCTGGTCCGGCGGAATGCAACCAGGGTTGCCTGCTGAGGGAATCCCCGGGGCGCATTGTGCAAATGCCGAGCCTGCCGTAGAGAGAAAATAAAAATTATAAGTATGCATTTCATGACGATTTGATTTACCTACTTGGCTTTATTTCATCGCGAGCATACTCGCGTCCACCGCCACCAGTAAAATTGACTGGTGCTTGCTGTTGAGTCCGATCCTGCCCGGCGGAAATCATTGGGGGAGCGGCGGGCGCTCGCCCTTGCGCAAGTGATGTCTGAGCCTGTGCAGGTCCGCCGCGCGCTCCGACCAATCCGAATGATGAATACGAAGCAAACTGTCCGAGAGTTCCTTGGAAAAACGCAGCCGCCATGGGCGGCGCCATAACGATGAGTGTCGACAGCAGCAAGCCGAGGCCTCCCTGCTGGAGCGCCATACTGTTGATACCCTCAGGGGCGCTTTGGTCGAATCCGGTTAGATAGCGGGCTGCAAACGCGATAGTGACGGCCTTCATCATTTTCATCGCGATGCTGACCATGACGCTCAGTACCGCAAGGGAAAAGACAGTTCCTATGCCATACAACAGCCATTTGCTGAAAAGTTGTTTAGTCTGATTGAACAGCAAGCACATGATGAAGATCGGACCGAAGCCGACAAACAGAGCAATCGCAATTTTGTTCAACAAGAGCATGGAGCCAGCTATAACGCTGGGTCCGGCAATGCCCACACCGGTGAACCAACGATCTCGATTTTTCGCATCCTCGATAGCCTTCTCTCCGCCCGTATCGAGAGTGTCGATCACTGCCATCGCACCTTCCATTTGAGCCAGGTTCTGGTCTATGAGCTCGAATGGCGATGATCCCTCACCGGCATAGCTGGAAATGGCCGTTGTAACTCCGTCCGTCAGCGTCCAGTACACCGACGATGATGCGGCACCCGCTGTTGTGGCGATGAAAACAATCAACGTTGCCTTGAGGGAATCGCCCACCAACTCCATCATCGGCTGCCGCGACTGGCCGGTAGCGATGCGGTAGCCTTGGAGCATGATCCAAACAGTGAGCACCACTACGCCCACGGCGCCGATGATCGTGGCCGCCTTGGACAAGAGCGTCCACTGCATGACATCGATCTCGTTTCGCAGAAAATCGTTGATCGACCGGTAAAAGACGAAATTAGTTACTGTACTGGTCGGGTCAAGCAAGGCGAGCATCGGCTGCGCTCCGGAATGGGCGGTAATGTCTACCATGACGTGTTGTCCCTAAGAAAAATGAGCGACCCACTTGCGTGTGGGGTAGGGCCAGGCATAGTTGAGTTGCAAGTTACCACCAACTGTTACCTTCGCTGATAGATAGAGTTTTCATACCGCTGACGCTGCTCTGCTGCGCATCTAGCGCTCCTTTTAGAACAGCGCCGGTGGTCAGTCCTGAAATAACCGCGCCAAGATTGACCTCGCCTAGGCCAGGTAAGGTGATGCCACCGCCGCCGCCCCCAGACTTGCCCGATCCAGTCTGTGCAGAATCTGCTGCGCGGGCTTGGGTCGCCCGTAAATAACGCAGATTTGCCTCATAAGCGTAATTGACGGATTCCATCTGCTGCCTGTCGAGGGCAATCAGATTGTAAAGGGCTGTCAACTTGTTAGTGTTGTCTGCAATCTTGCCGTAGTCATCTGCTTTGAGTCCATTGCGCTCTGTGAGAAGCGTCTTCAAAACCTCATTGCGATCGTTGCTCGTCTTGTAAACGCTCAGCATGAATTTGTATTGCGCGTTCTCGATATCGACGATCTTTTTGCAAGTGTCAGTCTGTGCCTTTGCGACCGTCTCACACTGCTTTCCATCGTCGAGCGTCGCTGTTTCTTCGTCCGGCTTTGGCAGGGCTGGCGTAGGATCTGCAATGCGATCGCCCGGCTTAGACTCGTTAGCGATAACTTTCAGTTTGTTATTAAGGTTGTATACATTGGTGCTGATCGACCCATTGCGGTCGTCGCCCAAGGCATCATTTGTCTTCTTGTCTTCGACCTTCCACTGCGCATGCGCAGGCGACGATAGTGCAAAGACCAGCGGCACTGCTAGCAATGAGAGGAGCAGACGAATGCCGCGGTTTGGGTGTTTGATTTTGATGTTAGCCATAAGTTTCTCCGTGCGATACGGCCAGGGGATCAAAGAGCCGCCGATCGAGGCGGCTGAGTGGAGCGGGTCGGCGAATTGGGACGCTGCTTGCCGCTTCCCTTGCGATGCTCATAGAACGATTCAAGCCACTTCTCAGGAGTGAGGTCGTCTGTACTGACGCCTTCGGCCTCGGCATGATCCCGAAGCACCTGATGCAGTATTTCGATGTTGTCGGTGGACGCCGAGATAACAGCGAGACCATCGTCCATACCACGTAGATTGAGCTGGCATACAGCCGACGCATGTCCTTGTTTTACGAGGAAGCACCGTGAACGTTCATCGAGGCTGACGACCACCTGATACTCGGCATCGGTCAGCTTCAATCCGTTAACGTAGTCGTCGCGGCTGGCATTAGGGTTTGGTAGCAGGATCATCGTCGCAGTCTGTTCAATGAGAGATGCGGAGATGTCGCTAGCGAGTGCGTCCTCAGGACTCTGGGTCGCGAAGATGCCCATACCGTTCTGTTTACGAATCGTCTTCTGCTTGTTCTTTGCAAATTCCTTGAGGCCACCCTTGCCGTCGAGGATCTTCCAGAACTCATCCATAACGTAGATAAGGCGGCGGCCGTCGATCAGCGCTTCGAGACGATGGAGAAGATAGTTGATGACCGGAGCACGAACTTCGGGATTGTCGATGATATCTGTGTAGTCGAAACCGATAATGTTCGCTTTCTCAAGATCGATTGTGTCCCTTGGGTTATCGAACACCCAGCCCAAGGAGTTGCCTGCTGTCCACTTCCGCATACGAATGAAAAGACCGTCGTCACCGATGTTCGGAAGGCTCTTCTGAAAATTCGTTATGTTGCGTAGGTGCATGGGCGTATCGAGCATGTTTTCGACCGCGCGGAAGATGTCTTCCTCTTCTCGCGAACTATATACGCTCTTGCCTGCCAGTACTTTGATGAGATCGCCGAGGAACTGGACATTCTCTTCAGTTCGCTCGCAGTGGAACGGATTGAAGCCGGTCGGCTTGCCATTCTCTAGAGCGAGGTAGTTTCCGCCGCAGGCGCGTACAAAGATTTCGGCACCTCGGTCCTTGTCGAAGAAGAATATCGTCGGTGCCGGATCGAGCTTCTGTACTTGGCTAAGAAGGAAGTTGATCAGGGCGGTCTTGCCGGTACCGGACTTACCGATAACCATCGTATTGGCGATAGCCTTCTCGCCGAACGAATTTTCGGCAGGATGTGTAGCGTGGAAATTGAAGTAGTAGGGCTGCCCGTTTGTCGTCTGGAGCACAGTGACCGCGTCACCCCAAGGATTGTTTGCAGACTTGCCCGTCGCAAAGTTATGCAGCGGAGACAAGCCGAGGAAGTTAAGGGAGCTTACATTGGCGAGCCGCGTACGATACTTCCAGTTGCCCGGAAACTGAGCATAGAAGGCAGCAGTGACAGCCAAATCCTCTTTGACGCTGACGAAACCCGCGTTGGACAACTCTGCGCGCGTCGTTGCGATCTGCTGCGACAAGGCTTCCTGACTGGCAGCGAATACGGCAATGGAGAAATGATATTCCCCGAGCACGAAGTTGCCCGATGCAAGCTGATCCATCGCGTGGTCAAGCTCGGCAATCTGGGTAACTGCTTTGTCCCCAGACGAGATCATCATGCCCTTCGTACGCTCTAGCGCCTTGAGAGCGTCTTGGCGACCCATCGGGCTGAAAGAGTGGGAAATGACGTACTCGAAATCGAGAAACTTTAGTCCGTTAAGAATGCCCGGATATGTCCCATCTGCGTATTCCTTGATATTGAGAATAGCGCCGAAGTGATTGTTGCCGTCAGGACTTGTCAGTACAAAGTCCCCCGTCTTCGCTGAAAAGCGCTGTCGGCTGACCGGAAGGTAGTCGAATACCGCCGCTTTCAAAACCGGAACAGGTTCGTCCACACGATTCAGCAGGTAGCCAAACAGCTCGAGAATCTCGGAGAAGACGACGCCGTTCGATGCTTCGTACATGCCTAGGCGATAGGGTGCGTAGTCCTTCAGAACCGCTTCCACGTTACCCGCCAATTCTAGAATCGTTGTGATGGCGTGATTCTGCTCTGATTCGAGCCGGCTGATTTCTGTCGATTTCTCGGTCAGCCTTTTCCCTCCAACGATCGGGCGGTACAGCATGGTCAAGTAAAGCTCGTTCTGCATAAGCTTTTGGCCCGACAGTGCGTCGTAATAACCATCCGACAGGCCTTGGTTGAACTCTTGCTTGAATTTCGGGCGGTCGGTGATGCGCCGACGCCTACGAATGTCGTGGACCCAGAAGGCGACATTCACAAAATCTGGCGCGCGCAGCGTTTGTAGCATGCGATTGAACGTGTTGTGACGATGCTCCAGCTCCCACTCCTCCCGCCCGACGAAAGGCATACCGCCCAGGCGCCAAACGAGCAAGTAATCTCCACCACGTGTTTTCATAACGGTGGGAGAGACGTGGGCCGACAACGGAATATGGTCGGAGATAGGTGCGTCTGGATTGAACATCGTCGTCGTTACCATGGGAAGCTTGAAAGGCCCCGGCACGAGTGCCGGGGCATCTGTACAGTTCAGCGGATGTGCGTTTTCGATGAACGGTAGTTATTGGGAGTGAATACCCACATGCCGTCATTCTCCTTGACGTTTCGCATGCGCACCTTGAACTGAAGCCGAAGACCAAGAAGGCGAAAAATCATTTCGTCCCGCTTAGCCATCTGCCTCATGATAAAGACGACGCATGGAATCGTCAGGAGATACCACATGTTGAAGTACATGGACATCAACAAGCCGCCTCCCGCCCCAATGAAAAATGGGATATAAGGCACGCCCATGAACATTGCTGGTCGGGTACAACCGCGGAACAGTACATTCTTATGCATGCAGATGAACGAGTTGAGTGGCTGCGTGAATGGCATCGATCATGAACGTAGACGTGGAGCCACCGCTGGAAGCTCCGCACTGGTCCTGCTTGCCAACCACCATCTTTGCGATCTGTGCCGCTGCACCGATCAGGACACCGCCGAGGAGCGGAGGCGTTACCTCTGAAATGCGCTTGTGCGCAAAAGCGATCTGGTAGCCGGAGAACAGAACCGCGACGGTTACGACGACAACCGAAGCCGCATTGAGAATGGTGCTGATCCCGCTGAAGAAGCCGCAGACTTTCGTTTGCGTTTCTGCGGTATCGGGATTCTGCGCAAAGGCAAGCTCAGGCATCATCACGAAAGCCACGGCAAGGAACATCAGGGTCACGGTCAGCAGGGGGTTCTTGGTCTGAGCGATCGCTTTGTTAAACGAGGGCAGGGCCATGTTTTGTTTCCTTAAGTCAACGTTTCTTACAGGGAAGGACCGCGGTGGGGCGGCCAGATTGAAGGGACTGCGTACCGCGCAGCCTCGGTTGTGATGGCGTCGTCCGGAGTCCTCCCGGCACGGCGCCCCACGTATCAGAAAACGAATGCGTCATCGCGCGCTCCTGCTCTCAGGTCTGCCGCATCCTGCCTAGGTCGTGCGGGAGCCTGCCCGTCCTGTGGTGGCGGCGTCGCGCCATCGTTGGGTCCACGAACCTGAGGTACGAAAATGCCATCCCCCGTGGCCGATGATGCCGCGACGTTACCCAACGGCGACGCCGCTGATACACCTACCTGGGACATGATCGCAGCAGTCGCGGGATCGGTAGGAATGCGTCCGTCCGCAACGCCAGGTGCTGACCTTGGCACGTTGCGTACGTTGGCTCCAATCTGATCCATGAGAGCAGCCGTCCCCTGATCGGTCTGTATACGACCAGAAGGGAGATCGCTTTGTGAAGGTATAGCCGCGTTCAGTGTGTCTTGGTCCATACCCATGCGCCTTTCGGACTGCATCTGTGGCAAAGGCCCAGGTTGACCGGCGGCAGACGCCACGGCAGGCCCGATAGCTGCTGCTGCGGCAGCATCGACTACGCTGCGTATGGCGACGCGATAGGCGGGATCGTCCTTCACGATGGCTGGGCTTCCTTTACCTGCGGAAGCGATACGGACTTGCTGAGCCTTCGGTGCGAGTAGCGGTATGGCCTCGGTACCCGCGAAAGCGGCGCTACGCGCCATGGAATCGTAAATCTTCTGGACGTACCCGTCCTGGTAGCCTGTCGTGAAATTACCTGAGTAATAGCAGCTGAAGGCCTTGCCCCAATCGCCGCCCGCGTTCGAATAGCACTGCGCCAGGATGCGTGAGCCAGCCACCAGGTTGGGGCAGTACTCAAAGGCCTTCTCAAAGGTGTCCAGGCCAAATTTGCCGAGATTGGCGCGATTGACCTGCGCCGCGCCCAGCGAATAGTTGTAGCCTTTTTCCTCGAGCGCACGCACTGTCGCCACCGCTTCGGCCAGGTTCTGCGGCTGACGCACAAGCTGACCACCCACAACACCGATCGCATAGGGGTTGCGGCTCGATTCGACATTGACAACGTGCTGCATCACCTCCGCCGGGACGGCAAGGTTCTGACAGCTCATCATTTCCAATCCTGGTACCACCTTTACAACTCCTGTCTTATGACCGATGTGTACGAGTGTTACCCCCCGCCCGCGCCAGAGGCGCGCGTCGGGTCAAAATCGATACCGGTGATGTAGCGCTTTCCGGCATGTGCCTTGATATGCACGACGATGTCGATCGTCAGCATGAGCAGTCTTTTAATCGTAGAAAATTCCAGCCCCGCACCTTCCGTCGATGCTTTCACCATCAGCGCAAGCTGATCCCATGTCTGCTCGACACTACCCGCATGGCAGCTTGTGATCGAGCCGGGGTGGCCGGATGCGCAATTTCGGATGAAGTAAAACGACTCGTCACCGCGTAACTCAGCCAGGATGATCCGATCTGGCTTCATGCGCAGACAGGCTTCCATGCAGCCCTTCGCCGTAACGTTTGCCGCGCTTTGTCCGCCTTTCGAATAAAGCAGGTGTACGACGTTCGGCTGGTCGATGAAAAGCTCTCTGGCATCTTCGATCGTAACCAAGCGTTCGTCATGTGGAATGTGATTGACGAGCGACTTCATGAAGGTCGTCTTGCCGCTACCAGTTGCACCGGCCACGACGATGTTCTTTTTGCTGAGAACGGCGTGACGAAAGAAATCGGCGTATCTGCGCTCCGCTCGAAGCGCCAGCAACTCTCGATCCTGTTCGCTAAGCGCGTTTTCCCCTTCGAGTATTTGGTCGAAGAAGCCATCCTGCTGGTACTGGCCGAGTGTCAAGGTCTGCCGTGATGGCAGGCGAATGGTTATCGACACACGTCCCGCCTCGCATGCCGGCGGGATAACAAACTGAGCGCGTTGGCCAGTCGGGAAGGTCAGAGACACCACCGGGTCTGTGTCGGTGATGCGCTGCCCCGTGTTGCTCTCGTTGACGACGGCTGTGCAGAACTGACGGGCGCGCTCGTACGTCAGTGACGGAACTTCCACCCGCTGCCAACCAGCCCGCGACTCCAGATAGAGTTCGCCCGGTCGGTTGATGCAGATTTCCGTCACGTCCGAGGAGGCGAGGAAGTCCTTAACGCCCAGTACCTCGTACTGGTAGTCGAGAAAATCGTTACCCACCATCGCGAGTGCACCGTCATCCATCGATCAGTACCTCGCCACCACGCCGGAGAAGTCGACGTCCTTCGCCACGTAGATGGCGAGCACGGTCCCCTGGTTGATGGTCACGGTGGCCGGCCGGTTGGCGGAACGGCGGACGGCCTGGTTAGCGAGCTGCTGAATCGTATCGGCGGTATTGCTTTCGAACGGGGTCTGCGTCACCACGCCGTTGCTGATGGTGGTCTGCCGTGGACCATGTTCAGCTGCTTCGTACTTGAATGCATCGCTGAGCAGGCTGATCAAAAGCGCGGAGCCAATGCGGCTGCCCCAGTGGGCGTTGTAGTAGCCAGGGTGGCCGGCACCGCCGAGCGTATCCACGCCGGGGCTCGCCATATTCACATCAATGCCGGTCGGCGTCACGATGCGGTCCCAGATCACCGCGACACGCGGACCACTCGGCTCCATTTCGTACTTGCCAAGCACCTTGGAGCCTTTGGGAAGGAGCAGCCGCTTGCCAGTGAACGAATACACCGGTTCCGTGACCACGCAGGACGTGAAGCCCGGTATATCGGTGATGATGCGAGTTTCGAGCACGCAGCGGATGAACGTACCGCGCAGCATCAGGGTGTCCGGGCGCACCAGTGGCGTCGCATTGGAGACGTCTGGAAGATCCTTGCCGTTGTAGGCAATGTTGCCATTGGCGCTAAGCGACGGAGCCGCCGGAGCGGGCGCTGCACCCATGCCCGGAACATGCCGCCAAAGGGCGAGGCCGGAGCAGCCGGAGCGTTACCTACGGCTTCGGCTCCCTGGTTCGCGGCCATGATTCGACGTTCGAGCAACGTCGGCCCGCGTGGCTGTGCAGGCATCTCCGCGGGCTTCAGCTGGTCGGGTGTCGGCAGAGGCGGGGGAGGGGCAAGTGCGATCGGCCGCGCCGTCTCCGGCAACTCCTGAGGAATGGGTGGGGCTTTGGGTGCCTCGGGAACGGTCACCGTCTCCTCGCGGGGCTTGGTCACCGGCGCCTGGTTGGAGCCCGAGTTCAAGACCCAGAATCCGAAGAACAGCAACACGATCACGATTGCCGCGAGAAAGCCGAGCGCACGCCGATTCATTCGACGAAGGTCGTTCGATGCCAATTGAGGCGCTGCAGAATCGAGATCCGGCGGCGGTGCCTGTCGGGCATGAGTGGAGTAGGGGTTTCCGGCTAGCGGATCGGCCCGCTCGGTGTTCGCCTGGGACGGAGGCACTCGGCCGTCGGCAGATTCTTCGTCCGGGTGATAGGGATTATTCGGGCTCACTTTTTCGTGTTCCTTCGCAGACCCACGACATTGTTGTCGTGCCGGATGACGAGATAGTTGTACGTGCCATGGACAACGATGGTGTTGCCCTCAACGGTCGTGTTGACTACCGAGTCTTCGCCGTGTTCCTTTTCGCGCATGTAAACCGTCGGAAAGTTGCCCGTCGGAAACTGTTTGAGATCTGGCATCTTTATATAGGTGAAGCGTCCATCGTCGTAAACATTGACGGGAACGAGCCACGGGCCTGTCTTGCGCGACTTGGAAAAATCGTAGTCAAAGTTGTAATCGCGGCCTTTGACAAGAGATGTGTCGAGTTCAGGCGTCTCCGAGACTTTCTTGGTTTCGGCCATGAAACTGGTATCGGCGGGGTAGCTGAAGACGATCTTGTATTGAACCCCTGCACGTCGTGCCTGATCGAGCGTCTTCCAGTCCGTAGCGACTACTTTGAGCTCGAAGATGTACGAGTGTGTAGCCGTACGAATCATCATGTTCGTATCGACATCGACGTTTTTCGGTTTCACGTAGAAAACGTTGTCGCGACGCGTCAACTCCCATCCCGTACTGAAGCCGGTGCTGTAGTCGAGGATCTTCTCGTTGGGGCTCAGCTCAATCTGCGTGGTGATTCCCAGGCCAGTGCGTACCTGGAAGATTCGGTCCGGCTGGTACTCGTACGTCTGCACCGCCGGTGCCGCACCCACGACCTGCGTAGGCGCAGCCACGGGAGACATCGCGGTAGTTGCGTCGGATGCGTTGGCGAGGGGCACGGCAAGCAGGGCAAGTGCTCCCATCAATCGTTCAAACGATAGGACTGCGTAACGGTTCATCAACGGCGCCCTCCATTGGCGGCGCTACTGGCGGGTTGGCGGGTTGAATTGGGCATGGCCTGCTGCACCTGTGGGACGGGCGTTCCGGCAGGCTGCGTGGCCATCTGCTGGGGTGCCGCGAGCGAAGGTTGTTGAGCTCCAGGTGCAAGTCCTGGGGCCATGACGATCGGCGCGTCGTCAGGGTCGGTGCCCGGTGCGGCAACTGGTGCTGCCCCTGGCTGGGCACCTGCGGCTGGCTGCGTGCCAGCGGTAGGCGGTGCGGCTACCGGAACTTCGACGGGTGCTGCGTCGCCGTAGTCGTTGTCGACACGATAGCTGAGCACCTGGAAGCCTAAGGGGTTCTCCACCCGACTCTGATCGTCCATTCGCAGATTCGACTTGTAGGCCAGTTCTAGCGTGGCGATCTTGCTGTCCAGTGGTACCGTTGCGCCGTTGGTTTTGTCATAAAGGCTGCGCTGGAAACGCACCGTTGCACCCTTGGGCGTGACGTTGCCACCGCCGCCGATAAGCACGATGCTCAGGATCTTCACACGCACCGCTTTCGTTCGACCGTAAAGGTTGAACGGGCGATTAGGATTGTTCTGCGAGTGCAGGTTCGTATACGCCTGAGCCACGTTTGGCGATGCCATCGTCAGTACCGTCGGCCAATCGCGCATGTTGGTTATGGCTACGTCGTACGATTCTCGGGCGATAACGAAGTGCGCAATATTGCTCCTGTTTACTGCCTCGCTGGCGGTGATCCGTTGGTTGACCAGATCGTCGCTCAAGCGTGCCACCGAACTGGTGCCCGAGTACGGATCCGCGAGGACAATATAGGGAACCTTTTCCTTGAGCGGCAGCATGTAGTAGTAGCCGCCCGCAAGCATGACCGAAACGCAGATGGACGTGAAAGCAACCATCCAGGCCCGGCGCTCGCTGCGCTTTGCCAGATCTGCGACAGATAGCTCGAAGCTGACGCCCTGCGAGACGGCGGCGTCGATCTTCGGCGAGTTTTTCTTACTGAGCATGTAGTGTGCCTAAGATGATCGCGGTCGGTTATTGCGCTGCTGGGCGAGCGTTGGTTTTATCGATAGTTGCCGACGACTTAGCCGCGTTTGCTGGAACTGCCGCAGGCGTGGTGATCGCGGATACTTCCTCGACGACAAGGCGAGACCCGTCTACTGTGACTGCCACGCCTTGAGGTGCGTAGATCGCGCTCAACTGCGACGTGGCGTCGCGAAGCTCAGTGGTGTGGATTGCCGATGTGGTACGCGGCAAGGTGAAGTCGGAACGGAGCTTGTAATCGAGCTTGAGGCCTGTATCGGCCGTCCACCGAGTCAACATGACCTTCAACGTGCCATCCATCGGCGCCGCATAGTAGGTGTACGGCACGGCGAGCGGAATCTCGACCACCTTGTCGTCGTATTTGTTGACCGGCTTCCAGCGGCCGCCGAAGTCCTTGGCGGAAGGTGTGCCGCACGCGGTCAGCACCAGGGCGAGGCCCGAGGCGAGGAGAAGGGTGCAAGCGGGGTTGAGGATTTTTTTCACGCGTGGCTCGTAAGTCATGTAAGGCAACAGAAAACATCAGCGGCCCTCGTCGTCGGTCTGGCCGGGACGCGGGGTCGAGAAATCGTTTACATCGCTACGAAACTGACGACACAGCCAGACGTCCGGCGCCTGGCCAGGTCTGGTTCGGTCGATTCGCCGGGACGCGAAGCGCGTTCACGGCAAATACGCCTCTTCGAAAGCTGATAACTTGGGCCCGACGGCCATGAGCGTGATGCAAATCGTCCATAAAACGTCCTGTATCGAGCGCCTGCGCGCCGTTGCACTACGTAACCGCTTAAAGACCGGCCGAACGGGTTCCCGGAGCGATGTAATGAATCGCCACTGCGGTTGCCACGTTGGAGCCTGGAGGTTTCCCCGCCCTGAATGGAGCTAGTCCACGTTGTTAAGATAAAGCAATATTGATGCGCTGGCTAGGGGTCTGTATACGCGTTTTTGCGGCCGATATCACACAAATTCCGGCCGTAACGTGAGTTACACAGCCCGAAGGTGATATGGATCACATTCGTCAGGCTGGTGTAAGAGACCTGTCGAAATGTCTACATGCCGTGAATTAACGGGTTTACGCATATATGGGTTCCCTACCCGTAACGTTGTCACGGGTATATGTCAGGTTTGCTACATGCCATTAGCGGTAGCGTTGACTTGGCGCGGCACGAGAGAACACATACTGACCGAGGCATCGGCGAGTGAGCAGTCGTCCACGCCCACGTTCTTGGGTCAGTCGCGCCCGCGTACGTTCTCCGGGCATGCCCGTGTGTTCAACGAGCCAAGCGATGCCAGCGTTTGTTGATATAAACGCACACGCCTCCTTCAGGGCATGGGCGCAGACTCCCACGTATCCGTGCCTCGTGCAGTTCACTTGCCCAGGCAGCATCTTCCCTGTAGGTATACGTGCTCCAGCCGATGGTGCATGTGGCGACAGCGATGGCCAGCAGGGCGCCTCCCGTTGCGAACAGGGCCTTCCAGACACTAAGTGCGTGCAACCGCTTGAGTGCATGAATCTTCTCCTCAAGGCCCGTACTCACTCGCGTCACCGTTGACGATGCACCCACGAGCACGTGCTCGAGGTCGGCCGTCGCGGCTTGGGTGCTTGCGAGGATCGCCTTGCCCGCGTGGGACATCAGGTCGGTCGTGGCCTGGCGTGCGCTGGCTTCCGCGCTGCTGGCCAGGGCGCTTGCCGTGCGCGACAGCTCCGTCTGCGCCCGTTCGGTCTGGCGGGTCAGTCGCTCGCCAAGGTCTTTCAAGCCCGCGGCCAGCATGCCCAGCTTCACCGCGAGTTCTTCGACGTCCGTTCGATCCATGTGTCCTTCCATTCCTCGTCTCAGAGCGACAGCACCGGGCCACTTCGTTGCGGTGCAGCCATGCCTTCCTGCTGTTGTTGTAGTAACGCCTGTTGCGCCGCCAGCGCGTCTTCGGTCGCCTGCTGTCGGGCCTGCTCGCCATCCATCAGAAACGCGCTTCCGCGAGGCGTATTCGCATAGACCTGGCCGACCCGGCAGAGGGCATCGACGTCGCGATCATGTCCCGCCTGGCACAGCGCTTCGAACATGTCGTGAATCGAAGGCTCCTTCGGGGCGTTTTCCGTTCGACCGGCGACCATGTCGTCGGCGTAGGGCCCGCGGCTTTCCTCAAGATGCCGATGCACGACCTCTGCGGCCTCCAGCGTCCGCGGGCCAGCCACGCCATCGACGGCCAGATCGTGGTTACGTTGGAAGTCCATCACCGCGCGGCGGGTGTCGTTGCCGAAATCGCCATCGAGGCGCACGTCGTAGCCGAGGTCGTGCAGCTGTTCTTGCAGGTGACGAACCTCGGCGCCGTGCGCTCCGGCGCGGAGGGTCGAGGTCGAGGGCGCGCCAACAGGCTGCGATGCCTGCAACGGCTCAGGGCCCAGCAGGTCACCGGGAGTGAGGGTCTCCTGGCGAAGCGCCTCGACCAGTTCCGGGGTGATGAGCGTCGCCCAGCCTGCCACGGCCTCCACCCGCTCGTCGTAGCCATTGGTACCGCCGTTGATCCGTCGCGTGACCGCTTCGACGTCGGTCCGGTCGACGTGCTTCAATCGCTGCTGCCAGTAAGCGACGGCGACATCGGCCGAGACCTCGGGATCGGCGGCGAGCTCGGGGTGTTCGATCAGGTCGACCCCGACCAGGCGCCCGTAGGTTTCGTAGTTGGCCCGACCGGTCAGCTGGATGACCCCGCGTCCATGGAAACGCCAGCCATCGCCCGGCGTCGTGTTACCCAGGTCGGTCCGCCCATCGTAGAAGAGGTTGGCAGTCGCTTCCGGGTCGCGTGCGGCCAGCACCGAGGCCACTTCGTCATGGGTGTGTCGCTGACGAAGCTGTCCGACCACGCTCATCGCCCGGTCTGCGCTGCGATAACGGAAATCCTCATGGGTGCGGGTGAACCCGGCGGATTCCACGGCGGTCTGGCCCATGAGGTTGGATAGCTCCTCGGGGGAGGTAATGCCACTGTCGATGGCGCGCTTCAGCAGCTGCGCCGAATGCTGGTTGAATCGGGGCGTGCGCATGGCCGGTCAGTCGTCCGTCGAGGTGCGCGTATCCAGCAGGCGCTGCAGCGGCTCCACCTTCAACCCGCTCATCGGGGTAAGCGGAAATTCCCGCGGGGAAGCGATCTCGCCGTATGCCGTGAGGACATCACCGTTGGGTCCGGCGGTAGTCAGCACATAGCCCTGGCTCATCGAGCCGACATACCAGCGGCCATCGGCGCGGTGATAGGTAAAGGCAAAGGTCGTGTGGCGCCGTACGCCTTGGTTGCGCCAGGTGATCGCTCCCGGTTTGACCAGAAGGTTGTCGCGATAGGCCATTTCCCTCGGGCGATCCATGACCGGGTTGTCCACGCAGTCGATCGCCTCGCGGCTCCGCTCGGTCTCCTTCCACGGGCGTTGCGCGCCGATGCTGGGGCCCGAACCCGTAAAGACGAGCAGTTCGCAGGCGTTGCCGGCAGAGGTGTCGGGTTGTTCCGTGAACCGGGCGCCGCGGTACACGGCGACCACGAGGTCCACGACGCCATCGCCTGTGGCATCCGTCTTCTCATACGCGAGAACCAGGTCGTTCGAGGCGAGGACCGCGCGGACCTCAGCGGGCACCGCAGGCACGGCAGGCTCCGCACGCGTAGGTGGTGCGGCGAGCAAAGCCGCGGCAATAGCACCGAGCACGACCGAACGGCAACAAGCGGTTGTCGTCCCGCCCCGGGATAGGCGGGATGGGTGGCGGGTCCTTTCCATGGGGCGTGCTCCTTTCCAGGGCGCGCCGGAGCGCACCATCGGATCAACATCGAGGGGGAGTGCACGGGCGCTGTGCCGCAACCGCTGGCACGACATCCCGTTCTTGAATGACAATGTGGGTGTGACGTTCTACGTCACTAGTGGGTTGCCATCGTAGCCGTGCATCGGGGCCACGACAATGCATTCGGCATAGAACTTTTCTGAAAAATCGTCAGCATGTGGTGGGCATCGCATCGACACGCCGACACGATCCGGGTTAGAACCTTGGCCTTTATCGACAGGTAGCCCAGGTATGGCCACACAGAACATGCCCACCGACGACGACCTCATGCTGCTCGCCCAGGCCGTCGCCGCGGCCGCCCAGGAGCGGCGCGTGATGGTGGCCACGGCCGAATCGTGCACGGGCGGGTGGATCGCCAAGACCCTGACGGATCTGGCCGGGAGTTCCGCCTGGTTCGAGGCGGGCGTGGTCACCTACAGCTACAGCGCCAAGGAATCGCTGCTCGGGGTCAACCCACGCACCCTGGAGCGCACCGGTGCGGTCAGCGAGGAGACGGTCCTGGAAATGGTCTCGGGTGCCCTCGCGCGCTACGGGGCCGGTGTCGCGGTGGCGGTCACCGGCATCGCGGGCCCGTCCGGCGGCACTCCGGACAAGCCCGTCGGCACCGTGTGGATCGGCTGGAAGCGCCGCGGGGGCTATGCCCACGCCAGCCTTCACCATTTCGAGGGCGACCGCGAGGCAGTCCGGCGACAGACGGTGGCGGCCGCACTTGTTGGAATGGCTGCCGAACTGAAGGGCTGAACCCTCCGGGCTATGGCAAACTTGGGGATTGCGGATCGCAGTCCCTGAGACGACGGTCCGTCAAGATACCTACCTACACAAGAGACCGGATATGACGATGGACGACAATAAGCGCAAGGCGCTGGCGAGTGCCCTCGGCCAGATCGAAAAGCAGTTCGGCAAGGGTGCGGTCATGCGTCTTGGCGACCGCGTCGACGACAACATCGACACGGTGTCCACCGGCTCCTTGGGCCTGGATATCGCGCTGGGCATCGGCGGTCTGCCGCGGGGCCGCGTGGTCGAGATCTACGGCCCGGAATCCTCCGGCAAGACCACCCTGACCCTGCAAGCCATCGCCTCGTGCCAGCGCAATGGCGGCACGGCGGCCTTCGTCGATGCCGAGCACGCTCTCGACCCCAGCTACGCCGAGAAGCTGGGCGTGAACGTGGCCGATCTCCTGGTCAGCCAGCCGGATACCGGCGAGCAGGCGCTCGAGATCGCCGACATGCTGGTGCGTTCCGGCGCCGTGGACAGGTGGTCGTCGATTCGGTGGCCGCACTGACCCCCAAGGCCGAAATCGAAGGCGAGATGGGCGACTCCCATGTCGGCCTGCACGCCCGCCTGATGAGCCAGGCCCTGCGCAAGCTCACCGCAAACATCAAGAAGACCAACTGCCTGGTCATCTTCATCAACCAGATCCGCATGAAGATCGGCGTGATGTTCGGCAGCCCGGAGACCACCACCGGCGGCAACGCGCTGAAGTTCTACGCCTCGGTCCGCCTCGACATCCGCCGCATCGGCGCGGTGAAGAAGGGCGACGAAGTCATCGGGTCGGAGACCCGCGTCAAGGTGGTCAAGAACAAGGTCGCGCCGCCGTTCCGCCAGGCCGAGTTCGAAATCCTCTACGGCGAGGGTACCTCGCGCGAGGGCGAGATCATCGAGCTGGGCGTGCGCGAGAACCTGATCGACAAGTCCGGCGCCTGGTACAGCTACAAGGGCGACCGCATCGGCCAGGGCAAGGAAAACGTCCGTCAGTTCCTGCGTGACAACCCGGCCATCGCCAACGAGGTCGATACCGAGCTGCGCGCCCGCCTGCTGGTCAAGGCGGGTCCCAAGTCCGAAGCCTCCACCGAGGCCGACGAGCTTGAGGAAGTCTGATAAGGCCCCTGGGCAGGGCGACGGCAAGGCCGCTCGCCCCACCCGCACCGCGTACGACAAGGCGCTGGGCCTGCTGGCCCGGCGCGAGCATTCCCGCCGCGAACTCAAGCAGAAGCTCGAGCGTGGCGGTTTTGCGCGTGACGAGTCCGCTGTCGCCCTGGAGCGGCTGGGTGACCAGGGCTACCAGGACGACGACCGCTTCGCGGCCTCGCTGTTTCGCAGCCGGGCAGGGCAGGGCTACGGGCCGGCCCGCATCCGTGCGGAACTGCGCAGCCAGGGCGTCAGCGACGCCACCATCCGCGAGTTGATGGAGAACACCGATATCGATTGGCACGATCTGGCAGCCAGTCAGCTCCGCCGGCGCTACGGCGGACCCTCGGCCGACCCGGCCGAACGGGCCCGGCGGGCGCAATTCCTCTTGCGTCGCGGCTTCGCCGCCGCCACAGTACGGGGTCTAACTCACGCCGATGCGGAAGACGCCGACGACGATTGAAGGCCACCAGCCTTGATTTGGACGGAGCGTCGACGCAACGCGTCTCGCAGCTCCCAAGCCACGATCGCTCATGAAAACCGCCGAAATCCGTTCGACCTTCCTCGCGTTCTTCCGGTCCAAGGACCACACCATCGTGCCCTCGGCATCGCTGGTGCCGTCGAACGACCCCACGCTGCTGTTCACCAACTCCGGCATGGTCCCCTTCAAGAACGTGTTCCTGGGCAGCGAAAAGCCCGGGTATGTCCGTGCGGCTGACGTCCAGCGCTGCCTGCGCGCCGGCGGCAAGCACAACGACCTGGATGCCGTGGGCTACACCGCCCGCCATCACACCTTCTTCGAGATGCTGGGCAACTGGTCGTTCGGCGACTACTTCAAGCGTGACGCCATCCGCTACGCCTGGGAGCTCCTGACGGGGGTGTACAAGCTGCCGGCGGAGCGCCTGTGGGTCACCGTGTACCACACGGATGACGAGGCCTTCGACTCTGGAACAAGGAAGTAGGCGTGCCGGCCGAGCGGATCGTGCGCATCGGCGACAACAAGGGTGCGCCGTTCGCTTCCGACAACTTCTGGCAGATGGCCGACACCGGCCCGTGCGGACCGTGCACGGAGATCTTCTACGACCACGGTGCCGATGTGGCCGGTGGCCCTCCGGGCTCGCCCGACGAAGACGGCGATCGCTACATCGAGATCTGGAACCTGGTCTTCATGCAGTTCGACCGGGCACCGGATGGCACGCTCACGCCGCTGCCGGCGCCCTGCGTCGATACCGGCATGGGCCTGGAGCGCCTGGCCGCCGTGCTGCAGCACGTGCACTCCAATTACGAGATCGACCTGTTCGCTCACCTCATCGCCGAGGCGGGTCGCCTGACCGGCACCGCCGACCTGTCGAACAAGTCGCTGCGTGTCATCGCCGATCACATCCGTGCGTGCTCCTTCCTCATCGTCGACGGTGTGCTGCCCTCGAACGAGGGTCGCGGCTACGTGCTTCGCCGGATCATCCGTCGCGCCCTGCGCCACGGCTGGATGCTGGGCGTGCGCGGCGATTTCTTCTGGAAGATGGTGGCCCCGCTGGTGGCCGAGATGGGCGAGGCCTATCCCGACATCGCCCGCAAGCAGGCCTTCGTCGAGCAGGCGTTGCGCACCGAGGAAGATCGCTTCGGTGAAACGCTGGAGCACGGCATGCGCCTCTTCGACGACGTGGCATCCAAGTCGGAAAAGGTGATCCCGGGCGAGCATGCGTTCCGCCTCTACGATACCTATGGCTTTCCCGTGGACCTCACGGCCGATATCGCCCGTGAGCGCGGCATGAGCGTCGACATGGACGGCTTCGAGCGCGCCATGGGCGAGCAGCGTGCCCGTGCTCGCGCGGCCAGCAACTTTGCTACCAAGGCGCAGCTGCCGGCCGAGGTGGCCAGTGCCGTATCGCCCACCGTCTTCACCGGCTACGACGGTCTCGAACTCACCGATGCTCACGTGGTCGCCATCGTGCGCGACGGCAAGTCGGTGGATCGGCTGGCCGATGGTGAGCAGGCCTTCGTTCTGCTGGATCGCACGCCTTTCTATGCCGAATCCGGCGGTCAGGTCGGCGATACCGGCATACTCCGCAATCCGGCGGGCGCACTGGCCGTGGAAGACACGCAGAAGGTCGGCGGCGCATTCTTCGCGCATTTCGGCACATGGCAGGGCTCCGCGCCGCTGAACAAGGGTGACATGGTGGGTGCCTCTGTGGACGCCGCCCAGCGTCAGGCCACCGTGCTCAACCATTCCGCCACCCACCTGCTGCACGCGGCGCTGCGCACCGTGCTCGGCGACCATGTGGCCCAGAAGGGGTCGCTGGTGGCGCCGGAGCGCCTGCGCTTCGACTTCTCGCATTTCAAGCCGCTGACGGCCGACGAGCTGGCGCTGATCGAGCGCATGGTCAACGATGAGATCCGTCACAACGACGCCGCCGAAATCCACAACATGGGCTACGACGAAGCGATCGAGTTCGGGGCCATGGCGCTGTTCGGTGAAAAGTACGGCGCCGAAGTGCGCGTACTGAAGATGGGCGATTTTTCCACCGAGCTGTGCGGTGGCACCCACGTGTCGCGCACGGGTGATATCGGCCTGTTCAAGATCGTTTCCGAGTCCGGCGTTGCGGCCGGTGTCCGCCGTATCGAAGCGGTCACCGGTGCGGGCGCCATGGCGCGCGTAGCCGATGAGGAGCGCGTGCTGGGCGAGGTGTCCGGCCTGCTCGCCGCCACGGGCGACGACGTGATCGAGAAGCTTCGCCAATTGTTTGATCGGCAGAAGAAGCTCGAGCGCGAGGTGGAGTCCTACAAATCCAAGGCGGCCAGCTCGGCCTCGGCGGGGCTTGCCGAGTCGGCGGTCGACGTCGCCGGTATCAAGGTGGTCGCTGCCCGTATTGAAGGCCTGGATGCCAAGTCCCTGCGCGACAGTGTGGACGTGCTCAAGCAGCAAATGGGCGACTGCGCCATCGTGCTGGCCGGTGCGGTCGACGGGCGCGTGGCCCTCGTGGCTGGCGTCGGTGGCTCCGCGCTCGGCCGGGTCAAGGCGGGCGACCTGGTGGGCGAAGTGGCCTCGAAGATCGACGGCAAGGGTGGTGGTCGTCCCGACATGGCCCAGGGCGGCGGTGTGGATAGTCCGGCGTTGGCTGGCATCCTTGCCGCCATTCCGGAATGGGTGCAGTCGCGTTTGGGCTGAACGGCAGGTTTGAAGGGCGGTCACGGACGGCCGTAAGGCCGTTTGTGTAAACCTCTTCACGTGCTTGCGCGTTGCTTACCCGGGATTGGCTCAGCTAGTATGATCCGAATGCCGAAAGCGTTTTTCGGTATCGATCCTTCGGATCGGAAATGGCAGGACAGCTGGTCAGCGACACACACAACTAGAGCCGGGGAAGGCAGTTCGGCCTTCGATGGTCGAAACGTCAATCCATCGACGGCAAGCACTCGGGGTGAGGTTGTCGTTGGTGGGGAAGCCAATACCTGATTTTATGGAGTATCAATCATGCTGATTCTGACCCGCCGGGTCGGTGAAACCCTGATGATCGGCGACGAGGTGACCGTCACCGTTCTGGGTGTCAAGGGTAACCAGGTGCGCATCGGCATCAATGCACCGAAGAACGTCGCAGTCCACCGCGAAGAGATCTACCAGCGTATCAAGAACGAAGGCGACGCCGGCACGCATCCCGGGGACGACCAAGACCAGTAAGGCCCGAGGCTTTACGAGGCGGGCAAGGTTAAGTATCCTTGCGGGCTCGTGAGGGCAGGTCCTTCGCGACAATCCCGGAGAGTTGCCCGAGTGGCCGAAGGGGCTCCCCTGCTAAGGGAGTATAGGGTCAAAAGCCTTATCGAGGGTTCGAATCCCTCACTCTCCGCCAAAACATCTAAGCCTCGGTTTTCCGGGGCTTTTTTGTGCTCGCTAGAGATGTACTGGCGTGATGAGCTTGCCCGGGACATTCTCAGTACTTGCCGCCCAGGTAGACATCGAGGATGCCTGCGACCAGCTTGTAAGGCTGCGATGCCTGAAGGTTCGTCAGCACGATCACCGTCAGATGTCGATCGGGGATCGTGGTGATCCAGACGGCCGCGCCGCCGCCGGTGTGTATCGTTACATGTCCCTGCTGACTGTCGTGCATGAGCGCCAGGCCGAAGTCGCCGGTTTTACCATCGGTCATCACGTAGGGTTTTGCCATCAGGGCGAGGCTTTCCGGCTTGATGATCCTGCCGGTCCACAGCGCGCGCTCCCAGGTGGACATCGCCTCGATAGTGCCGCTCAGTCCCGCCGCGGGCAGCAACCATTCCGTCGCGATCTTCGAGCCGAAGGGGTGGATGCCGTCCGTGGAAAGTACCGGGGCGCCCTTCGCATCGAGCTGGAGCTTCGAGTGATCGGCCGTGGGCTGCAGGGCGGTATACAGCGAAGCACGACCTGGCACGAGCGTCCACGTATCGCCCCAGCGCAAGCCGGTGATGCCCAACGGTTTCAGCAAGCGGTCGTCGATATATTTCTCGTAAGGCACGCCACTGACACGCGCGATGATGTCGCCGAGCAGCATGTAGCCGGTCTGGTTGTAAGCCATCGACGCGCCCGGCGCCTTGACCGGTTTGCTGGCAAGCAAGGCCATCAGGTCTCCACGCGTTCCCGCCAATGGCAGCACGTTGACGGTATCGTCCACCACGTTGTCGGGAAGGCCGGATGTGTGGGAAAGGCAATGGCGGATCGTGACGGGCGACCATGAGGCGGGCGGAAGTTCCGGAAGAACTTCCTGACCGGATCGTCGAGCGCGATCTTGCGTTGCTCCACAAGTGTCATGATCGCTACGGCGGTGAACTCCTTGGTCGTGGAAGCGAGCGGGTACAGCGTCGCGTTCGTCGCAGGAACGTTCAGTTCGACGCTGGCGAGCCCGTAGCTCTTCTCCAGCACCACCTTGCCGTCCTTGATCACGGCGACGGATGCGCCGGGCGTATGGCGAGCCGCCATGTCCTTGGCCACGACGGCGTCCACCTGAGTCGCCATGGAGGTTTCCGCGTGAGCCAGCGGCGCCAGCGACAGGACGACCGCCATCAATAGACCCGCGAGATGCTTCGTCATGGGAGCCAGTGCTTCGATGAATGACTGGATGCATCCTAGAGTGGGCTAAGCCCCAACGTACGTGCCGGTCGGCCTCCGTACTTGTGGCCTACCGCGAGCCGACAAGGCACCACTCGGTGATCAGATCACTTGTCCATGAGTGTGAGCTGCACCTCGTAAGCGATTGACTGGATGGCGACCGCCGTGTCCCCGCGGGATGTCGGCTCGTCGTCAATGGCCATCGCGAGCGCTCCGGCCGCACTGGCCAGGGCCGGCAGTGCGTGGTTCCAGCCTAGCCGGCGAATCTGTGACGCGAGCAAGCGCAGCCGGCGTCGTCCTCCCGCTCCGCGGCATGAAGGAGCAACAGAGTGAGTTCGACCAGCCGGGCAAGGACAGGCGAGTTCCGAGGACACACGCTGCCTGCTGCTTTCGTGCAGGACGCCTTCAATGTAGGTAACCGGTACCGGGCGACGCAACGATCGCCATGCACCCGAAAAACATCAGCATCATGCACAGCGAGGCCCATGGACGGACCTTATAGGGTGCCGCCGTCGCGCCAGGAAGCGCGCGCTGGTCATTAGCCTTCTTGCCTTTCGTCGGTTTCGGGTCCTGGCTCAGCACACCAAGCTCCGCACCTGTCACCGGATGGCGGGACGGATCGGACGCGCCACGTGCCGCAAAGGCCTCGACGGCCGATGCATCGTCGCTGGCGAGCTCGACCGACGCCGTCCCGTCGCCGTCGTCAAGCGGCGTGGTTCTCGTCGGAGGGAACCAGCACCTGCCACTGCTCGCCGCTGTTCCAGGGACCGGACATCTTGCCGTCGCCTGTGAGGTGGCCACGTAGAGGTCGGTGAAACGCGGATCGCCCGGCAGCTTGCCCGGCGGAAAACTCTTGTCCATGGCGTACAGCGCCTTTTCGAAGCTTTTCTGATGCGCGACCTCACGGGTCATCAGGAAGGTCAGCGCATCCTTCACGCCGACATCGTCGGTGACGTTGATGAGGCGCTCGTAGACGATCTTCGCGCGAGCTTCCGCGGCGATGTTCGAGCGAAGATCGGCCGTGGGCTCGCCGATGGAATCGACATAGGCACCGGAGAACGGCACGCCTGCCGAGTTGATGAGAAGCGGGTCCGCCACCGAAGAGCACCTGGGTGACATGCGAGTCGTTGCCTGCACCCTGGAGCGACCGGAACAAATCCGCTTCCGATTCGACCGCCTCGGCAAGGCGCCCTTTCGCGCCGCGGTTGAGCATGGCGACGAGCGAGCCGACGATTTCGAGGTGGCTCAGTTCCTCGGTGGCGATATCCAGGAGCATGTCCTTGCGGCCCATGTCTTCCTCGGCGAGTGCCTGGGTGAAGTAGCGCATCGCCGCCGCGAGTTCGCCCTGCGGACCACCGAATTGCTCGAGCAGCAGGTTGGCGAGGGCCGGGTTGGCTTCGGAAACGCGAACCGTATACTGCAAACGTTTGTTGTGGCTGAACATGTCTGGCACCTGGGTAGGTTGGCTGGAATCACTACAGTCGAGGTTCGCAGGTGTCGGGCAAGGGGCCCTCGCGTGAGGTGCCCATGCACGTTCGTCAACGATGCACGTTCGGATGGGCGAATCGGAGCGGAATGCAGGAGGCCGCGGTTTCCTTGAAAAATGGAGTAATCTGATGCGTCAACCTCTTCAGGGAACATCCGTCGGCATATGCCACGCGAGCTGAGCGAGCACATCGGCGATGTCCTGACGCAACGTGTGCAAGACGGTGCCGATAGCGCCTGCCTCGCCGCCGAAGTGGTTGGCGTGTGGCGACAGATCGAAGGCGTGCTGGCCCCGATCCTCGGCCGGCGCGGTGTCACGACCCTGTTCAAGCGCACGCTCTCCTTAACGGCCGCGCGCCTTCCCTGGCTTGCCGTCGTCGACCAGCCGTCTTCGACGGGCATCGCGCTGGACGCCCTCAGGCTTGCCTGTGCGGCCCAGACCCCAGCCGTCATCGCCGAGGGCGGACAGGCGCTCTCGAATCGTTTCACGCCCTACTCAGCAGCTTGATCGGTGCCTCCCTGACCGCGCAGCTCCTATCCCCCGTCACGGTGACTCCCCTTCACGATGCCAGCAGGACCCCAGACCATGAGCAGTAGTGTCAACATCCGTCGTTTGCCGACCGGCGTCGAAGGTCTGGACGACGTGCTCGGCGGCGGCATTCCCGAATATTCGTTCAACCTCATTGCCGGCGCGCCCGGCTGCGGGAAGACCACGCTCGCCCCCAGATGATGTTCGCGATGACGACGGCCGAGCGTCCCACGCTGTACTTCACCGTGCTGGGCGAGCCGCCGTTGAAGATGCTTCGCTACATGCAGCAGTTCCCGTTCTTCGACCAGGACGTGGTCAGCCAGTCGGTGCGCTTCATCAACCTCACGGACGAGACGCTCGTGGGCGATCTTGACGCCGTGCTCGACCGGATCGTCCAGGAAGTGGAAACCCACCAGCCCGGCCTGATCTTCGTCGATTCGTTTCGTTCCGTGGCCATGGCCAGCACGGCGCTGGGCAACCCCCAGCATCACCTGCAGCGCTTCGTTCAGAAACTGGGCATGGTGATGACCAGCTGGCAGGCAACCACCTTCCTTATCGGCGAATATTTCGACGAGGCCGATGCCAATCCGGTCTTCACAATCGCCGACGGCCTGGTATGGGTGCGCCAGAGCATCATGCGCAATTCCATGGTGCGCAAACTCGAAGTCATGAAGATGCGCGGGCAGCCGTCGTTGCCCGGCCTGCACACCTTTCGCATCACAGCCACGGGCGTCAAGGTTTTTCCTCCTGTCTCGACGCTACCGCGAAACAGGACGACGACCATGCCAGCGCTCAGCGACCGGCTGGGGATGGGCGTGTCCGGGCTGGACGAGATGATGGGCGGCGGATTGCCGCGGGGTTATTCGTTGCTCGTGGCCGGTCCTTCGGGCTCCGGCAAGAGCATCATGGCAGCCGCCTTCCTGGCGGAGGGCGCACGGGTGGGAAAGCAGGGGTGCTGGTGTCGTTCGAGCAACATCCGCACCGGACCCATGCGCTGGCACTGCAAGCGTTGATCGAACCGGAAAAATCGCGGCGTGGTGGGCGTGCCGATCGCCGGTCTGTCCATCAACGAGGTGCTGTCTCTGGTACTGGACGAGGTGCGCCGACTCGGCGCCACTCGTGTGGTCATCGACTCCCTGTCCGGCTTCGAGCTTGCCGTCGCGCCCAGTTTCAAGGCCGACTTCCGCGAATCCCTGTCGCAGATGGTCTTCGCTCTGGCCGACGAGAACGTCACCGTGCTGATGACGTCGGAACTCGAAGACCGTTACGACGACTTGCGCTTCAGTCCCTACGGCACCGCTTTCATGACCGATGCCATCGTCGTCCAGCGGTACGTGGAACTCGACAGCCGCCTCGCGAGGGTCATGGCCGTGGCCAAGCTGCGCGGAAGCGCGCATTCGGACGAATTGCGCCGTTACACGATCGACGACGACGGCATCCACGTCGGACTGAGGGTCCGGGGCTACCAGGGTTTGCTCGGCGGCAACCCGATGCGCGCCATCGATGCCGCGTTCGAGCCACGCCGGGACGATCCGTCGTGAGCGCGGGGCGCCGCGGCTCGCCGGGAAACGCCGCCGGCCCTGGCGATGCGGACGCGCGCCTCGTGGCGTTGAATCAACAGTTGGCGACAAGCCTTCGCGAGGCGCAGGACCGCGTTCGCACCAGTTCCCGGCTGCTCGACGACATGTCGCGCGCCATGGGGCCGGACACCCTGACCTACCTGCCCAATCGCGTGTTGCTGCTCGACCGTGTCACCCAGGCCGTGGCCGTCGCCCGGTTGCATCACAGCCGGCTTGCCGTGCTGGTGGTCGAACTGGGCAACCTTCGCATGCTGGCCGAGCGGTTCGGCAAGGGTTCGGGCAACGCCATCCTGCGTGCGGTCGCCATGCGCCTGCGTGACGCACTGGGCACCGTGGAAACCGTCAGCCGCCACGGAAACGATCGTTTCATCGTGCTACTGCCCGAGGTCCTGCTCGACGAAACCGAGTCGGTCGTGCAGCGCATCCTTTCCGCCCTCGATGCACCCCTCGGTGTCGACGACAGCCTGCCGCCCGTGACCGTCGGGATCGGCGTGGCGTTCTTCCCCGATCATGGACGGTCTCCGCTGGAACTCATCGGGAGTGCCGAGTGCGCCGCGCGACGGGCGGGGGAGACGGGCGACCGTGCCGTGGTCATCTTCGACCGATCGATGCAGCCGGTGGCCTCGCCATCCTTCATCTATGGCGGGGACATGCCCATCGTCGAGCCGTGGGAGGAGGCGCTACCCGATGTGGAGCGCTCGCCGCTCCAGGTCTACATGTGCGAAGCCAACGAGCAATTGTTGATGGCTTCGCTCACGTCGCTCGACAAGAAGGAACTGGCCGAGCAGGCGCTCCGGCGCCAGACGGATTTCCTGGCGGTACTCGCGCACGAACTGCGAACACCGTTGACACCCATCAGCGTGGCGTCGGCCATGATGAGCGATGTGGAGCCCGATCAGATTCCCCGGCTGCAGGGCGTCATCAACCGCCAGATCGTGCACATCTCGCGCATGCTCACCGACCTGCTCGAGGTATCCCGCATCATGCGGGCAAGGTCAGCCTAAGGCGGAAGTGGTGTCGCTCGTTTCGGTCATCCACCACGTCGTGGATACCTGCGCGCCGGGCATCGAGGCCCGAGGCCAGGTCTTTACCCGGACGCTGCCGAAAGGGCCCATCCGCGTGTTCGGCGATCCCGTCCGTCTGGCCCAGATCTTTACCAATCTCCTCGACAATGCGTCGAGGCACACACCCGAGCGAGGTACCGTCCGCCTGGCCGTCGAGGCGGACGAGACATCGGTCACGGTCACGGTCACCGACAGCGGCATCGGCATCGCCGCGGAAACCCTTCCGAGCGTCTTCGAGCCCTTCGTCCAGCATCGTAGCGCCGTGGCGTTCAACGGCGCGGGCCTTGGCATCGGCCTGACCGTGGTGCGGGACATGTGCGAGGCACACGGTGGTCGCGTGAGGCCTACAGCGAAGGGGGCGACCGAGGCGCGAGTTTCGTGGTCACCCTTCCCAGGGTCTTCGACGCCGGCTCCTCCGGCGGGCAAGTCGTCGCTGCGCCGCCCTGAGGGATGGCTGGACGACGCCTCGCCTGACAGGCCCCGCTTGCTGAACGGACGCGTCGATAGCCTCGCGCGAGCGCTCCAGTCCCCGGGGCTTCCCGATTATCCTCCTCGCTGGTTTCCCTGAAGCGGTCCATCCCCCGACATGTCTGTTCCGTTGCCCCACCGCCTGCCCCAGGCCGGATCGCCGCACTTCGCCGGAGCGGTATCCTCGACGAACCGGGCGGGGCACAGTATGCGCACCTGGTCGAGCTGGTGCGGATGATGCTCGGCGTGCCGGTCGCCATCGTTTCCATCGTGGACGAGAACCGCCAGGTGTTCGCGGGCCACAGCGGCTTGCCCGAGCCATGGTCGTCCCGTGGGCAGACGCCCATCACCCATTCGTTCTGCCAGCACGTGTGGACCGGGGTGAGGCGCTGTTGGTGAGCGACGCCTATGCGGAGCCGCTGGTGCGCGACAACCTCGCCATTCCAGACCTCGGCGTGGTCGCCTACCTGGGCGTACCCATTCGCCTCCCCGATGGCGAGCTTATCGGGGCATTGGCGGCCATCGATACCCGGCCACATGCCTGGACCGAACACGAACAGCGCTTACTCGAATCCGTGGCGGTCATTGTCGACAAGGAGATCCGTGTCGGCGCGTCGGAGCGGCGGTACCGGACATTGTTCGAGCAATGCGCGAGGGTTTCTACGTCGGCGACGTCATCCGCGACGACAACGGGGCGGCGGTCGATTTCCGTTTCGACGAAGTCAACCCGTCGTTCAATCACCTGACCGGCCTGGGCGGCGTACAGGTCAACGGTGCCCTGCTGAGCGAGGTCGTCCCGGGTGCGGGTGCGGAGATCCTCCCGGTGTTCGCGAGGATCGTGGACGAGCAGGTTCCCGGCGTTCACGTCAGCCGATCGACACTGTTGGCGGGGCGCTGGTTCGAAACGCGCATGACGCCCCTGGGGCCGGACCGTCTGATCGGCTTCGTCAGCGACGTGACCGAGCGTCGCACGCGGGAGGAACTGCAGGAGGTGCTCAAGCACGAGATGAGCCACCGACTGAGAATACGCTGATGACGGTCCAGGCGCTGGCGACCCAGACGCTCCGCGCGGTGCCCGAGCGCGCGCCCGTGGAAGCGCTGGAAGAACGCATCACGGCACTCAGTTCGGCCCATGACATCCTGTTCGACAAGAATTGGGAGGGCGCTTCGGTGGAGGCCATCCCCGGGCGGCGCTCGGTCGCCTGTGCATCGACCAACGCGTCGACTTCCGCGGACCCACGGTCGAGATGGGGCCAAAGCCACGCTGTCGCTCTCTCTGCTGTTGCACGAACTGGCGACCAATGCGCTGAAGTACGGCGCGTTGTCGAATGCGCACGGCCGTGTCGAGCTTGGCTGGACGCAGCAGGGCGGTGATTTCCTGATGACCTGGCGTGAGGTCGATGGCCCGGCCGTCATGCTGCCGTCCCGCAAGGGCTTCGGCTCGAAATTGATCGCCATGGGCCTGGGTTCGGGCAAGGTGACGACCGAATACCTCGCCGAGGGCCTGCTGCTGCAGCTGTCCGCGCCGGTGTCGCATCTGCAACAGGCCTAGGCCGGCGGCATAAATAAAAACGCCGGCACAGGGCCGGCGTTTTCATAACGAACGTATTCGTTGGTCGGGGAGACAGGATTCGAACCTGCGACTTCTACGTCCCGAACGTAGCGCTCTACCAGGCTGAGCTACACCCCGACGGGAGCCGCGTATATTAGCCATGCACCCGCCGGATGGCAACAGGGCGCGCCAACTTTTTTACCATTCCGCCACGGGGACCGGCCCTGGCCATCTGCTAACCTAGGCGGCTGCCGCGTGGCGGCGCCCGTATAGCCTGTCCGAAGAGGAATTGCATGGCACTCACCCCGGCCCGCACCATGCCCGGTGTCCTCGAGCTCCTGCCGCTCGACCAGATCGCCTTCCAGCGCATGCTGGACACGATCCGTCGCAACTACGAGAAGTTCGGCTTCCTGCCGATCGAGACGCCCGTTATCGAGCACAGCGACGTCCTGCTGACCAAGACCGGCGGCGAGACCGAGCGCCAGGTGTACTTCGTGCAGTCCACCGGCGCGCTGGGTGCGGCGGCGGACAAGGACGCCGGCGGCGTGCCCGACCTGGCGCTGCGCTTCGATCTCACGGTGCCGCTGGCCCGTTACGTCGCCGAGCACGAGCACGATCTCAGCTTCCCGTTCCGTCGCTACCAGATGCAGCGCGTCTACCGGGGCGAGCGTGCGCAGCGCGGCCGCTTCCGCGAGTTCTACCAGTGCGACATCGACGTGATCGGCAAGGATTCCCTCTCGGTGCGCTACGACGCCGAGATCCCGGCCGTCATCTACAACGTGTTCAAGGAACTGAACATCGGTGCGTTCACCATCCAGCTGAACAACCGCAAGTTGATGCGCGGTTACTTCGAGAACCTGGGCATCGCCGACGCGGAGCAGCAGATGCTGGTGCTGCGCGAGGTGGACAAACTGGACAAGCGCGGCGCGGACTACGTGCGCGACACGCTCACCGGCGACGCGTTCGGCCTGTCGGCCGAGGTGGCGGCGAAGATCCTCGCCTTCGTGCAGGTGCGTTCCACGTCCGTGGCTGACGCCTTCGCCCACCTGGATGCACTGGGTTCCGGCTCGGACACCTTCGAGCAGGGCAGGGCCGAACTGAAGGAGGTGCTGACGATGATTCGCGACTTCGGCGTGCCGGAGACGCATTTCGCGCTCAACCTGTCGATCGCGCGCGGGCTGGATTACTACACGGGCACGGTCTACGAGACCACGCTCAACGACCACCCCGGCATCGGCTCGATCTGCTCGGGCGACGCTACGAAAACCTTGCCGGGCAGTACACCAAGTCGCACCTGCCGGCGTCGGTATCTCCATCGGCCTGACGCGCCTCTACTGGCAACTGCGCGACGCCGGGCTCGTTTCCACCGCGCGCAGCACCGTGGACGTGCTGGTGACGCAGATGGATGCGGCCCAGTTGCCCACCTACCTGGCCGTGGCCACCGAACTGCGCAACGCCGGCATCGCCACGGAAGTGGTGCTGGAAGGCGGCAAGCTGGGCAAGCAGTTCAAGTACGCGGACCGCGCCGGCATCCGTTTCGTCGTGGTGCTGGGCGAGGACGAGATCGCCAAGGGCGTCGTCACCGTGAAGGACCTGCGCCGCGAAGACCAGTTCGAGGTGGCACGCGCCGACCTGGTCAAGACCTTGCGCGTCGAGATTGCCCAGGCCGACATCGGTCGCTGATCGTTCCCAACTCACTTCGCACGGCATCGCCCATGACCTCTCCTATCCTTCTCGACGGCCGCAGCCTCACGCGTGCCCAGGTGGCGGCCATCGCCCGCCGTGGCGTTTCGATTCGCCTGGACGACGCGCAACTGGTCAAGGTGAAGCGCGCGGCCGACTTCCTGGCCGAGAAGGTGGGCGGCGGCGAGCCGATCTACGGCGTGACCACGGGCTTCGGCAGCAATGCCGACAAGCTGCTGGGTGCCCACCGCGTGCGCGACGAACTGGCCGGCGGCAATCCCGAGCCGCGCGAGGGCACGCTGCTGGAAGAACTGCAGCACAACCTGATCATCACCCATGCGGTGTGCGTGGGTAAGCCGTTCGCCGAGGACGTGGTGCGCGCGATGCTGGCCATTCGCGTCAACACGCTGATGAAGGGCCATTCCGGCATTCGCGTGGAAACGCTGCGCGCGCTGGCCGAGTTGCTCAACCGCAACGTGATCCCGGTGATCCCGGAGAAAGGCTCGGTAGGCGCCAGTGGCGACCTCGCGCCGCTGTCGCATCTGGCCATCGTGCTGCTGGGCGGGGGCGAAGCCTTCTACCAGGGCGAGCGGCTGCCCGGGGCGGAGGCGCTGAAGCGCGCGGGCCTGGCGCCGGTGCGCCTGTCGTTCAAGGAAGGCCTGGCCCTCAACAACGGCACCACGCAGATGCTGGCCACCGGCGTGCTGGCGCTGGACACGATGGACATGTTGATCCGCACGGCCGACCTGGCCGCGGCGATGACGCTGGATGCCTTCGCCGGTCGCACCGGTGCCTACGCCGAGCAGGTGCATGCGCTGCGCCCGCACCCGGGCCAGGTGGCCGCGGCGCGGAACATCCGTGGCCTGCTGCAAGGTTCGACACTGGCGGACATCGCTTACCACATGGTGCCGCGATTCCGTCCCTGGTTGTCCGATTCGTGGGCCGATCCGGCCGACCAGGGCCATCGCTTCGACATCGGCTGGGACTGGGTGCCGGCCACGCAGCGGCATGGCAAGGAGGCGTTCTATTCGCGATTCCTGCCCTTCAAGGGCGGCAAGAAGCACCAGCCGCAGGATGCGTACTGCCTGCGCTGCGCGCCACAGGTGCACGGCGCCGTGCGCGATGCGTGGGAGCAGGCCTGCCGCGTGTTCGACGTCGAGCTCAACGCGGTGACCGACAACCCGCTGGTGTTCCCCGATGCCGAGGATGCCCAGGTCATCGAGGACCAGGTGATCTCTGCCGGTCATTTCCACGGCATGCCGCTGGCCCTGGCCATGAGCTACGTCAAGGCATCGATCCCGGTGTTGGCCTCCATCTCCGAGCGACGCACGGCCAAGCTGGTGGACCCGGCCAACAATGACGGCCTGCCGGCCTTCCTGATCGGCAACGAGGACGCCACGGATTCCGGCTTCATGATCGTGCAGTACACCGCCGCGGCCCTGGTCAACGACCTGGCCACGCGCGCGCACCCGGCGTCCGTGTATTCGATCCCGACCAGCGCCAACGCGGAAGATCACGTCTCGATGGGTGCCAACGAGGCACGTCACGTGCTGGAGATGACCGAAGACCTCGGCCACGTGCTGGCCATGGAGCTGTACACGGCCGCCCAGGCGCTGGAATACCGCCAGGACATGCTCAACGCCGCCCGCACGCTGGCCGTGCGCGGCGACTGGCAGGCACTGGCCGCCAAGATCGCCGGCGCGCCACGCGCCGACTCGCCGCACTACGCCCGTTTCGAGGCGGAAGTGCGCGCCCTGATGGATGCCTTGGCCAGTGCCGAGGATTTCCATGGCGGCGTGGCGGTACGCCACGCCCTGGCCACCGTGCGCGAGTACATCGCCTTCATGCAGCGCGACCGCGCCATGGACGGCGAAGTGCGCTTGATGTGCGAGCTGGTGGCCTCCGGCCGGCTGGTGGCCGGCGCCTGATCAGGGTGCGCAGAAGTTGAGGCTGGCGGCGGCCTCGTCCGCCGGCGACCAGTCGTCCAGCATGCCCGCGCGCACGCCGGCCAGGTACTGGTACAGCTGGGCGTCGTTCGCCAGGCCCAGCTTCAGCATCGCCGAGCGCTTCTGCCGGCTGATCGTCTTGAAGCTGCGGCCCATCGCCCTGGCGATCTCCGCCAACTGGTAGCCCTGAGCATAGGCCCGCAGGACCTCCACCTCGCGTGGAGACAGCCGCGTGACCAGTTCCTTGTCGGTGGGGGCGCAGTCCGTCTCGTGGAACAGTCGGCGGATGGCCGGGCTGAGGTAGCAGCGGCCGACATCCGCCGCATGCACCGCCACCGGGATATCGCGCAGGCTGGTGCGTTTGTCGAACAGCGCCGCCACGCCCATGTCGAGCAGGCTGCGCAGGATGGCCGCGTTGGACAGCATGGTGAGGACGACGATGCCGGTGTCCGGCCGCAGGGAGCGTATGCGGCGGATCATGGGCATGCCGTCCGGACGGCTGCCCTCGGGCATGGAGAAGTCGGTGACGACGACATCGCACGGGTGATCGGTCAGGGCGTCGAAGAGGGCATCGGTGTCGTGCGCGCGCGCCACGATGTCGTAGCGGTGCGACCTCAGGATGGTCTCGACCCCTGCAACCACCACCGGGTGATCGTCCGCGATGATCACGGTGCTCGGCATGGGTAGGGCTCATGGAAAAGATGGCGTCATGGTGGCGGGGAGCCGCGACGCGGTATATGGAACAAAAGCGCAATTCGGGGTCGCCGCTTGCCACGATTCGGTTGCCCAAGTTAGTATGCGTTATCGTATTAACGCATTAGTACATTATGAAGCGACGTCACCTCGATCCCGAGACACCCGCCGACTCCGCCGAGGCCAGCCTGTGCGAGGCCCTGGCAGGCCTGGCCACCGTGGACGAGATGCGGGCGTTCCTGCACGACCTCTGCACCCCGGCCGAGATCGAGGTGATGGTCGATCGCTGGCGGGTGGTGCCCTTCCTGCTGGAAGGCGGTCGTACCGCGAGATCCACGAGCGCACGGCGGTCAGCATCACCACCATCGGGCGCGTCGCCCGTTACCTCAACCAGGGCAATGGCGGCTACATGGCCGCCGCCGCCCGCCGCAACGCCGGGAGTGCCGCATGAAGCCGCGTGATCGACTGCGCATCGCCATGCAGAAATCGGGGCGGCTCACGGAGCCCGCCCAGGACCTGCTCGCCCGCTGCGGGCTCAAGTTTCGCCAGAGCCGTGACAAGCTGTTCTGCTTCGGCGAGGGCGAGCCCGTGGACCTTCTGTTGGTCCGCGACGATGACATCCCCGGCCTGATCGCCGAGGGCGTGTGCGACCTGGGCATCGTCGGCCGCAATGTGCTGCGCGAGTTCCAGCTGTCCAACCCGGCCGCCGGCACGGGCATCGACGAACTGCGCTCACTGGGCTTCGGCCACTGTCGTCTGTCCATCGCCGTGCCGCAGGACGATGCCTACGAGAGCCCCGTGCAGCTCGCCGGGCAGCGCATCGCCACGTCCTATCCCGGTCTGACCGGCGAATGGCTGCGCACGCACGGCATCGACGCCACCGTGTTCATGCTCAACGGCTCGGTAGAGATCGCACCCCGCCTGGGCACGGCCGACGCCATCTGCGACCTGGTCTCCAGCGGCGCGACGCTGGTTGCCAACCAGCTACGCGAAGTGGCGGTGGTGATCGAAAGCGAAGCCGTGCTGGCCGGCCACGCGGAACTGCCGCTGGACGAACGCGGCGAGATTGCCGAACTGCTGCTGCGGCGCCTGGACGGCGTGATCCAGGTGCGTGACTCGCGCCTGATCCTGATGCAGGCCCCGCGCGCCGCACTCGCGGAGATCACCCGTCTGCTGCCGGGTACGCCGGTGCCGACCTTGACCCCGGTGGACGGCGCGCCCGATCAGGTGGTGTTGCAGGCGCTGTGCGCCGGCTCGGTGAGCTGGCGCCAACTGGAAGACATGAAACGTGCCGGTGCCCGCGACATGCTGGTGCTGCCGGTGGAGAAGATGCTGGCATGAAACGGATCGACTGGACCTCCCTCGACGACACCGCGCGTGACGCCGCCCTGGCGCGTCCCATGCAATCGCGCGCTGCCGACGTGCGCCACGGTGTGGAAACCATCGTGGCCGACGTCCGTGCCCGGGGCGACGTGGCCCTGCGCGAACTCACCGCGCGTTACGACGGCACCTCGCTCGATGAACTCGCCGTCACCGACGCGGAATTCGATGCCGCCGAGGCGCGCCTGGCACCGGCGTTGAAAGCCGCGGTGCGCGAGGCGGCTGGTCGTGTCGAGCGCTTCCATCGCGCCGCCGCGCCCACCGAGGTGGCTGTCGATACGGCGCCGGGTGTCCGCGTGGAACGTGTGCTTCGTCCCATTCGTCGCGTCGGTCTGTACGTGCCGGCCGGTGGCGCGCCGCTGCCCTCGACGGCGATCATGCTGGGCGTGCCGGCGGCCATCGCCGGCTGCCGCGAGGTCGTGTTGTGCACGCCGGTGCAGGCGAACGGGCGCTGTGACGATGCCGTGCTGTTCGCGGCGCGTGCGACAGGCGTGCATCGCGTGTTCAAGCTGGGTGGCGCACAGGCGATCGCCGCCATGGCCTACGGCACGGCCTCGGTGCCGCGTTGCGACAAGCTGTTCGGGCCGGGCAATGCCTGGGTCACCGAAGCCAAGCTGCAGGCGGCCGGCGATCCGGCCGGTGCCGCCATCGACATGCCGGCCGGCCCGTCGGAAGTGCTGGTCGTCGCCGATGCCGGTGCCAATGCCTCCTTCATCGCCGCCGACCTGCTCTCGCAGGCCGAGCACGGGCCGGACTCCCAGGTGCTGCTGGTCAGCCCGTCGGCGGACCTGCTCGATCGTGTCGCAGTGGAAGTGGAGCGGCAGCGCCGCGAACTGCCGCGTGCCGAGGTCGCCGCCGTCGCGCTGTCCGAGAGCCGGCTTGTGCTCGTTGCCGACCTGGCCGAAGCGATGGACGTCAGCAACCGTTATGCGCCGGAACACCTGATCATCCAGACCGCCGACCCGCGCGCGCTGATGCACGATGTGGAATCCGCCGGCTCGGTGTTCCTCGGCGAATGGACCCCCGAATCCCTGGGTGACTATTGCAGCGGCAGCAACCATGTCCTGCCGACCTATGGTTACGCGCGCAGCTACAGTGGCGTGTCGGTGGCCAGCTTCCAGAAGCAGGTGACCGTGCAGGAAGCCACCGTGGAGGGCCTGCGTACCATCGGTCCGTGCGCGGCGACACTGGCGGAAGCCGAGCAGCTGGAAGCGCATCGTCGTGCGGTCACCCTGCGCCTCGCCGCCATGGAGGCCACCGCGTGAGCATCCTCGATCTTGCCCGCGCGGATATCCGCGCCCTCGCACCGTATTCCAGCGCACGCATGGAAGCGCAGGGCGGCACGGTGCTGCTCAATGCCAATGAATCCTCGCGCTCGCCCAACATTCCCGGTGGCGATGGCCTCAATCGCTACCCCGATCCGCAGCCGCGGGGCCTCGTCGAAACGCTGGCCGAGCTGTATGGCAGCACGAGTGAGCGCGTGCTGGTGACGCGGGGCAGCGACGAGGCCATCGACTTGCTCACCCGCGCGTTCTGCCGCGCCGGTCAGGACGCCGTGTTGCTGTCGCCGCCCACGTTCGGCATGTACGCCGTGTGCGCGCGCATCCAGGGGGCGACCGTCATCGAATCACCGTTGCCGTCCGACGGCGCACTGGATGCCGACACGCTGCTGGCCGCCGTCACCGACGACACCAAACTCGTCTACGTATGCTCACCGAACAATCCCACGGGCAACCTGGTGGACCTGTCCACCATCGAGCGCATCGCGCTTGCGTTGCAGGGCAGGGCGTTGCTCGTGGTCGACGAGGCGTACCTCGAATTCAGCGGTACACGCAGCGCGGTGGGCCTGATCGACGCGTACGACAACGTGGCCGTCCTGCGTACGCTATCCAAGGCCTGGTCGCTCGCGGGTGCGCGCGTCGGTACGCTGGTCGCGCGGGAAGAGGTGGTTGCGCTGCTGCGCCGTATCATCCCGCCTTACCCGCTGCCGTCGCCGTGTGTGGACGCCGCCTTGGGGGCGTTGTCGTACGAAGGCCGACGCCTGCAGCGTCACCACGTGCACGAGGTGCTCAACGAGCGCGCGCGCATGGTGGTCGAACTGGCGAAGCAGCCGGGCGTTCGCGCGGTGTTGCCTTCGCACGCCAATTTCCTCGCCGTCCGTTTCGATGACGCGGCCGGCACCTACCGCCGCCTGATCGCCGCTGGCGTGGTGGTGCGTGACATCACGAAGTATCCCGGCCTGGGCGGACGCCTTGCGTATCACCGTGGGCACGGGCAACGAGAACGACCGCGTGCTCGCGGTGTGAGGGCAGGGGCATGAGCCGTAAGATCCTCTTCGTCGACCGCGACGGTTGCCTGATCGAGGAGCCGGCCGACCAGCAGATCGACAGCTACGAGAAGTGGCGTTGCTGCCGGGCGTGATCGCCGCCTTGCAGCGTTGCGTGGCCGCCGGCTACGAGCTGGTCATGGTCACCAACCAGGACGGCCTGGGTACGCCGTCGTTCCCGCAGGAAACCTTCGACGGCCCGCACGCCTTGCTGCTGCGTATCCTGGCCTCGCAGGGCATCGCCTTCCGCGAGCAGCTGATCGACCGCAGCTTCCCGCACGAGCACCGCGACACGCGCAAGCCGGGCGTGGGCCTCGCGCGCCATTGGCTGGCCGACGATGGCTGGAGCCGGGCGCAGTCGGCCATGGTCGGCGACCGCGAGACCGACCTCGCCTTTGCCGCGAACATGGGCGTGCGCGGTTTTCGGGTCGGGCCCGAGGGCATCACCTGGGCCGAAGTGGCCCATGCCTTGCTCGATGCACCGCGCACCGCCGAGGTGGTGCGCAGGACGAAGGAGACCTCCATCACCGTCGCCGTCGATCTCGACCGCGTCGCCGATCCCCTCGTGCACACCGGCCTGGGTTTCTTCGACCACATGCTCGAGCAGATCGGCAAACATGGCGGTTTCGCCCTGCAACTGCGCTGCGATGGCGATACGCACATCGACGAACACCACACCATCGAGGACTGCGCGCTGGCGCTGGGCCAGGCCCTGAAGCAGGCACTCGGCGACAAGCGCGGCATCGGTCGCTACGGCTTCGCGTTGCCGATGGACGAAAGCGCGGCGCGTGCGGAACTGGACCTTTCGGGCCGTCCGTACTTCGTCTTCGATGGCCAGTTCCCGCGTGAACGCGTCGGCGATATCCCGACCGAACTGGTACCGCATTTCTTCCGTTCACTGTGCGAGACGCTGGGCGCCAACCTGCACCTCACCGTGCATGGCGAGAATGCCCATCACATGGTCGAAGGCTGCTTCAAGGTCGTCGCCCGCACGCTGCGACAGGCGATTCGCCGCGAGGGATCGGAACTGCCCAGCACGAAAGGAAGCCTGTGATGCGCGTGGTCCTGGTCGACGCGGGCGGCACGAACATCGGCTCGGTGCGTTACGCGCTGCAGCGCCTCGGTACGGACGCGGCGCTGACCTCGGACGCCGACCGTATTCGCGACGCCACGCATGTGATCCTGCCCGGCGTGGGTGCCGCCGCACCCGGCATGCGCATGTTGCGCGAGGCCGGCTGGTCGAGGTCCTGCGTGCCTGACGCAGCGGTGCTCGGCGTGTGCCTCGGCATGCAGTTGCTCTGCGTGCGTTCGGAAGAAGGCGACACCGAATGCCTGGGCGTCATCCCGGCCACGGTGCGGCGCTTCGACGAGCGGCGCGGCCTGCGCGTGCCGCACATGGGCTGGAACACCTTGCGCGCGACCGGTGACCATCGCCTTACCGACGGCCTGCGCGAAGGCGATGCCGCTTACTTCGTCCACAGCTATGCCGTCCCCACGGGTGACTACACGCTGGTGTCCAGCGAGCACGGCATGCCGTTCTCCGCTGTCGTCGCGTCCGGCAACTTCATGGGCATGCAGTTCCACCCCGAGCGTTCGGCCGGTATCGGCGCCCAACTCCTGCGGAATTTCCTCTCGCTATGACGTTACCCATTCCCGCGATCGACCTGCGCGAAGGCAAGGTCGTACGCCTGTACAAAGGCGACTACGCGCAGCAGACCACCTTCGCATTCGAGCCCGAGCGCTGGCCGCCCGCTATGCGGACGAGGGCGCCGGCTGGCTGCACGTCGTTGACCTCGACGGTGCCCGTACCGGTCGCTTCGAAAACCTCTCCACCCTGGCCGGTATCGCCTCCAGCGGCCGATTGAACGTACAGGCCGGCGGCGGCGTGCGCGACGAGGACGGCGTGCGTCGCCTGCTGGACGCCGGCGTGCAGCGCGTGGTGGTCGGCAGCGTGGCGATGCGCGATCCGGACACCGTGGCCGTGTGGATCGGTCGCTACGGTGCCGATCGCATCGTGCTCGCCCTCGACACGCGTTTTCGCGATGGCTTGTGGAAACTGCCCAGCGCGGGCTGGACGGCCGACGAGGAACGCACCCTGGACGACCTGGTGCCGTGGTACCAGGCGGCGGGCGCGCGCCATCTGCTTTGCACCGACATCGACCGCGACGGCACCATGACCGGTCCGAACCTCGCCCTCTATCGTCATCTGGCCACGCTGGCGCCGGGCCTCGAGGTGCAGGCGTCCGGCGGTGTTCGGTCGCTGGACGATATCGCCACGCTGGCGTTGCAGGGCGTGTCCGGGGTGATCCTCGGTCGTGCATTGCTCGAGGGCGCCTTCGCGCTTCCCGATGCCTTCGCCGTGGCCGACAAGGCGAGCGCGTCATGTTGAGTCGTCGCATCGTTCCGTGCCTCGACGTGCGCGACGGCCAGGTGGTCAAGGGCGTGCGCTTCCGCGACCACGTGGTGGTGGCGAGATCGTCGAACTGGCCTTGCGCTACCGCGACGAAGGCGCCGACGAACTGGTGTTCTACGACATCACGGCCAGCCCCGAGGGGCGCCGCGTCGATCGCGACTGGGTCGAGCGCGTGGCGCGCGAGATCGACATCCCTTTCTGCGTTGCCGGGGGCATCCGCAGTGTCGACGACGCACGCGAAGTCTTGCACGCGGGCGCCGACAAGATATCGATCAATTCCCCCGCACTGGAGCGCCCGGCACTGGTCGCCGAGATCGCCGACGCGTTCGGGGTGCAGTGCGTTGTGGTTGGCGTGGACAGCCTGCGCGACGACGACGGCGAGTGGCGCGTGCGCCAGTACACCGGCGATCCGTCGCGCACGAAGGCGCTGCGAAAGCGTACGCTGGATTGGATAGAGGAAGTGCAGGCGCTGGGTGCGGGTGAGATCGTGCTCAACTGCATGGGAACCGACGGCGTGCGCCGTGGTTACGACATCGAGCAGCTGAGCGCGGCGCGTGCGCTCTGCCGGGTACCGCTGGTGGCGTCCGGCGGTGCCGGTACGCCTGCGCATTTCACCGAGGTGTTCCGTGTGGCGGACGTGGACGCGGCCTTGGCCGCCAGCGTTTTCCACAGTGGCGACATCGGCATTCCCGCCCTGAAGCGCGACCTCCACGCGCAGGGCATCGAGGTACGACTATGAGCGAGATGACGACACCCGATTTCGCCAAGGGCAACGGTTTGCTGCCGGCCATCGTGCAGCATGCGCGCACGGGCGAGGTATTGATGCTGGGCTACATGGATGAAGCTGCGCTGGCGAAAACGCGCGAGCTCGGTCTGGTCACGTTCTTCAGCCGCAGCAAGCAGCGCCTGTGGACCAAGGGTGAAACGTCCGGCGACACGCTGACGCTGGTCGACCTCCGGATCGATTGCGACGCCGACACCTGCTGGTGAAGGCGATCCCGGCCGGCCCGACCTGTCACACCGGCACGACCAGCTGCTTCGGTAGCGACGTGGCCCCGTCGTTGGGTTTCCTCGGCGAGCTGGATGCCCTGGTTGCTTCGCGCCACGCGGAGCGACCGGAAGGCAGCTACACGACGACGCTGTTCGAGGGCGGCATCCGCCGGATGGCGCAAAAGGTGGGCGAGGAGGGCGTCGAGACGGCCCTTGCGGCCGTTGCCGAAGATGACGACGCACTGATCGGCGAAGCCGCCGACCTGGTCTTTCACCTCATGGTACTGCTGCGTGCCCGGGGCATCGGCTTCGATGCGATAGCCGCCAGGCTGGACACCCGCCACCGCGGAGCGTAACCCGGTAGGAGCGCACGATGTGCGCGATGGAGAGTGCCTCCGTGATGGAGGGCACCTCATCGCCGCTTCGTTGGCTTTTCGCGCACATCGTGCGCTCCTACATCGCGCACATCGTGCGCTCCTACGGCGGTTTTGGTCGTATACGGCGGTTTCGGTCGTATACGCGGGTGTCGTTGGTTAGCGGTTGCCGCTGCGGTTACCGCCACCGGCACCGCCGCGATTGCCACCGCCGCCGCCCGGACGCGGGCCACGGTTGCCGCCGCCACCCGCACGCGGACCGCCACCGGTGCGATTGCCACCGCCGCCGCCTGCACGGTTGCCGGCGTTGCCGCCGCCACCGGGACGACCGCCGCGATTGCCGCCGCCTTCGAAGCGGGCGCCACCGCCGCCACCCGGGGCGGCACGGTTGCCGTCGCGCGCCGGACCGGCGGCACGATTGCCACCCGGGCCAGCCGCGCGGTTGCCACCCGGACCGGCGGCGCGATTGCCGCCGTTGCCCGCGGCGCGGTTGCCATACCCGCCACCGGCGCCGGCATGGCCGTAGCCGCCACCGGCACCCGCGTTACCGGTGTTGCCACCGCTGCGGCCACCCGGGCGCGGACCACGGTTGCCCATGCCGTTGCCCGTCGCGTTGCCTGCATTTCCACCACCGGTGCGCGAGTCGCCCGCGAACCAGGTGCGCACACCGGGCAGCTCCTGGCCGGGAGCGACGCGACGCTTGCGCTGCGCGCCGCCGGCGGCATTGCCGCCGCGTTCCGGGCGCGCCACGTTGCCGTTCACCTCGCGACGCGGGGCGCCGCCCTGGCCACCACGGCCGCCGGCACCGCCGCCCGCACGACCGCCACGGCCACCGCGCGGGTTGTCGTCGCGCAGGCGATCGAACGCGGTCAGCTCGCGGGCTTCGTCGTGACGGCCCGAGCTCCAGGCGCTGGCGCCCCCGGCGTTCGGCTTGTATTCGGTGACATGGCGCGGCGCCCGGCGCTGGTGCACCACGGCGCTCAGCGTCAGTACGGGCGCGGGTGCGCCCAGGCCGGACCGCTCGCGCAGTTCCTTGATGGCGGTTTCGTCCAGCGATTCGCAGTCGCCGCGGCGCAGCGCGCGCGGCAGTTCGACGGTGCCGTAGCGGATGCGCTTCAGGCGGCTGACGAGGAAACCGGCGGAATCCCAAAGGCGGCGGACTTCGCGGTTGCGGCCTTCGCGGATGGTGACGCGGAACCAGCTATGGCTGCCGCCGCGGCTGATCGTGGCGATCTCGTCGAAGCGGGCGGGGCCATCTTCCAGTTCCACGCCGGCCTTCAGGCGCTCGATGGTCTCGTCGGGCACCTCGCCGTGCACGCGGCAGAGGTATTCGCGCTCGAGCCCGCTCTTGGGGTGCATCAGCGCGTTGGCCAGTTCGCCATCCGTGGTGAGCAGGAGCAGGCCGGTGGTGTTGATGTCCAGGCGGCCCACGGCCACCCAGCGCGCACCCTTCAGGCGCGGCAGCTGTTCGAACACGGTGGGACGACCTTCGGTGTCGTCGCGCGTGGTCACCACGCCTTCCGGCTTGTGGTAGACCAGCACCTCGGCGTCGTTGCGGTTGTCGGTGGCGACGACGAACTGCTTGCCGTCGATCGTCACGCGATCGCCGGCATGCACGCTGGCGCCGATGGTGGCGACGGTGCCGTTGACCTCGACCTCACCGGCCTGGATGCGCTGCTCGAGCATCCGGCGGGAGCCGAGGCCGGCATTGGCCAGGACCTTGTGCAGGCGCTCTTCGAGCTGCGGGCCTTCTTCGGTGCGGTTCTCACCGCGCTTCAAGCTGAGTACGGAACGTTGCGGCGCATTCATGCGCGTGACTCCTCGGTATCTTTGCGGGCGTCGTCGTCGACGTCGCTTTCGGGGTTCTCTGCCTCGTCGGCAGTGGGGGACGCCGCGGCGACGTCGTCGTCGCCGGCAGGCAGGTGGTTCGCCATGTCGATATCGTCGCCCTCGTCGGGCGCGGTCTCCACGGCGGTGTGGTCGATCGTCGGGGCGTCGGCCCCGACATCATCGGTGGGTTCGGGATTCGTGGGGCTTTCGTCGTCCACGTCGACCGGAAGATCGGTCGGCATGGACGCCTTGGCGGGAACGCCGTCCGCATCCGCCAGGCGAAGCTGGGGTTGAGCTCTTCCAGGTCGCGGATCTCGGAAAGCGGGGGCAGGGCGTCCAGCGATTTCAGGTTGAAGTAATCGAGGAAGAGCCGGGTGGTGCCGAACAGCGCCGGCTTGCCGGGTACGTCGCGGTGGCCGACGACGCGGATCCACTCGCGCTCTTCCAGTGTCTTGATGATGTTCGAGGACACCACCACGCCACGGATCTGTTCGATTTCCGGGCGGGTGATGGGCTGGCGGTAGGCGATCAGCGCCAGGGTCTCGAGCAGGGCGCGCGAGTAGCGGCTGGGCTTTTCGGCCCACATCCGCGAGACCCAGGGATGCACGTCGCGGCGGACCTGGTAGCGCCAGCCGGTGGCCACTTCCATCAGTTCCACACCGCGACCGTCGGTGTCGTGCGTCAGGGAGGCCAGGGCCACGACCAGGTCGTCGTCGGTGACTTCATCCTCTTCGGCGAAGATCGCCTTCAACTGCGCGACCGTCATCGGCTGGGTCGACGCCAGCAGCGCCGCTTCCACGATGGGTTTGAGTTGTTCGGGTTGCATAGGCCTTCGGGTGCTTGCTGGGATCAGGCGAGCGCTTCTTCGCGCGCGGCCTCCGTCTGTACCTTCGTCTTCAGGTAGATCGGCCCGAGGGCTTCCTCCTGAACGATCTCGACGAGCATTTCCTTTGCCAGCTCGAGCATGGCCAGGAAGGTGACCACGACACCGAGCCGGCCTTCGCTGACGTCGAACAGCGTTTCGAACCGGTGGAAACCGCCGCTTCCGCTCAGCGTGCCAAGCAGGTCGCCCATGCGCTGGCGCACGCTGAGCGGTTCGCGCTGGATCGCATGGTGGGTAAACAGGTCGGCGCGACCCAGCACATCCTTGAGCGCCAGCAACATCTCCCTGAGGTCCAGCGGCGGCGGCACCCGGACCACGGTGTGCTCGCCGACGAAGGCGTGGACCACCGCCGTATCGCGTTCCAGCCGGGGCAGCTCGTCGATATCCGCCGCGGCCCTCTTGAAGCGTTCGTACTCCTGCAGCCGTCGCACCAGTTCCGCACGGGGGTCGTCTTCCAGGCCTTCTTCCGCGGGAGGTCTCGGCAGCAGCAGCCGGGATTTGATCTCCGCGAGGATGGCGGCCATCAGCAGGTATTCCGCCGCCAGCTCCAGGCGCATCACCTCGCGCATCATCTCGATGTAGTCCATGTACTGCCGGGTGATTTCGGCGACGGGGATGTCGAGGATGTCCAGGTTCTGCCGGCGGATCAGGTAGAGCAGCAGGTCCAGCGGACCTTCGAACGATTCGAGGATGACCTCGAGCGCGTCCGGTGGGATGTACAGGTCCTGGGGCATGTGCAGCACCGGTTGCCCGCGCACCAGCGCGAGGGGCATTTCCTGTTGCTGCGGGATGCCCGCGAAGGTACCCGGCATGTTTTCGACCACCTGGACGTCGATTGTCTCGTTAGTCATCGGCACACGTCAGAAGGGTCGCGAGTGCGACCGGGAACGCAACAATCGATGCCGTCCGGCGGCCACACCGCCGCCTCGTCCGGCAGGCCACGCATCGTCGCCGACGAGCGAAAGGCCTTGCCGCTGGACACCCCAGGAGGGTCACCGTCTGTGAAGAATCGTCGGAAGCTGTCAGCTGCCGGTCCAGAAGACGGACCGGAGAGGGCATGACGCCCGAATAAGTTCACCCGAATGGACACAGGGTATCGCCTGTTTCCGCGCAAGTCCAGCGGGGTCATGCGCCGGGCACTCCGCGGTTTTGGCACAATGGGCGAATGCAGCCCGCCGACCGCGCGATCATCCACGTGGACATGGACGCCTTCTACGCGTCCGTCGAGGAACTGGACGACCCCAGCCTCGTCGGCAAGCCGGTGATCGTGGCCGGGCTGGGGCGGCGCGGCGTGGTGTCCACGGCCAACTACGAGGCGCGCACCTATGGCGTGCGCTCGGCCATGGCCACCGCCGAGGCACGCCGCCGCTGCCCGCACGGGATGTACATCTACCCACGCCATGCCCGCTACACGGAGATATCGCGGATCGTCTTCGGGGTGTTCGCCGAGGTCACCCCGATGATCGAGGGCCTGTCGCTGGACGAGGCCTTCCTCGACGTGACGGCCAGCCTGAGGCTTTTCGCGTCCATCGAGGCGATCGGGCGCCGGGTCAAGGAGGCGATCCGGGACCGCACCGGCCTTAACGCCTCCGTGGGCATGGCCCACAACAAGCTACTGGCCAAGCTGGCCAGCGAGTTGTCCAAGCCCGATGGGTTCCTGGTCATACCGCCGGACCAGGTGCGCGGTTATCTCGATCCGCTGCCCATCGGGCGTATGTGGACGGTGGGCAAGGTGGCCGAGGAGGCCTTGCAGCGGGTTGGCATCCGCACCATCGGCGACCTGGTGCATGCGGACGCCTGGCGCCTGAACAAGGCCGTGGGGGAGCGCCATGCCGCCCAGCTGCGCCAGCTTTGCCGGGGCGAGGATCGGCGCCCGGTGGTCACGGATGCGCCCGAGGTGTCGATCGGCGCGGAGTGGACCTTCGAGTACGACGTGGAGGACCTGGGCATCGCCGAGGCCTGGCTGCTGCGCCAGTGCGAGCGGGTCGGCGCGCGGGCCCGAAGCCGTGCGGTGGAGGCGCGCACGGTGTCGGTCAAGCTCCGCGAACCGCCCTTCGTCACCCACAGCCGCCAGGCATCGCTGCCCGTTCCCGGCAACGCGACGCCGGCCATCTACGAGGTGGCACGTCGCTTGCTTCACGTCTGGTGGAACCAGCATCCCCGGCCGCGGTTGCGGCTGCTGGGTGTGACGCTTTCGGGTTTCGACGCACGACGCGGCGACGAGCAGCAGGACATGTTTGCGGCGCCCGCGTCGAAAAAACCGTCCGATGGCGTGCAGGATCTGATCAACGGCCGCTTTGGCGCCGGAGCGCTGGTACGTGCGGGTGTGCTGAAAACGCGTGGCAGCGCATGAACGCTTACGTTAAGGAGCGGAAACGCCGACTGCGCTAATGTGTCCAGTTGTGACACGAAAGGTAAGTCGGTCGAGGTGTGACCATGCAAATTGCCACAAGCACGAACGTCGAACCGGTATGGACCCAAAGGCAGATGTCGTCTGACAAGGAAGGAATGCGTTACCGCCACGCGCGCATGAAAGTGCACTGCGCCGTGCTGATGAGCCGTGGCGGCGAAGCGCACCCCACCGATCTCGTGGATATCTCCGCCACGGGCGCCTTGCTGCGCCGCCCGCTCGGCTGGCGCGGCGAGCCCGGCCAGACCTGGGTCCTGGACATGATCTTCGGCCACGACCTGCACATCCACATGGAAGCCAGCGTCGCGCGCGTGTCCGCCCGCCAGATCGGCCTGGAGTACACCCTGATTCCCGAAGACAAGCAGGCCGCCCTATGGAACCTGCTGGGCGGCTACGCCGACACCCTCGAGGCCTGGCAGGACGCCTAAAGCCGATCGCGGTATCGCCGATCCTGGTAACGGCGATCCTGGTGCGACCGCTCCCTGTAACGCAGGTCGTGTCGACACCGATGGTGTAGGAGCGCACGATGTGCGCGAACCCTCATTCTCGACCGAAGCGAATGAAGCCACCCGCCCGAACAGGCGAGCGCTTGCGTGAATCCGGCATTCGCTTTTCGGGCGTATTCGTTCTTCGGACGCCTGGAACCGCTCGCGTGGTTGCTACGTGCGGCATCATTCGCCGTATGCCGGCTGAGGGTTCGCGCACGTGCGTGCGCTCCTACACATCGGCATGGTTGGGAGATAGCCTTACGTTTTGGCGGCGCGCTTGCGGCGGTCCTCGTCGCGCAGTTCGCGACGCAGGATCTTGCCGACGTTCGTCTTCGGCAGGGCATCGCGGAACTCGATCTGCTTGGGGCGCTTGTAGCCGGTGAGGTTCTCACGGCAGTACTCGCGCAGGGCTTCCTCGGTCAGCGAGGGATCCTTGCGGACCACGAACAGCTTCACCACCTCACCCGAATGCTCGTCGTCGATGCCGACGGCGGCCACTTCGTTGACGCCGGGGTGGCGGGCGACGATGTCTTCTATCTCGTTCGGGTACACGTTGAAGCCCGAGACCAGGATCATGTCCTTCTTGCGGTCGACGATGAACGTCTGGCCGGTCTCGTCCATCTTGGCGATGTCGCCGGTCCGCAGCCACCCGTTGGCGTCGATGGCCTTGCTGGTTTCCTCGACCTGGTTCCAGTAACCCTTCATCACCTGCGGGCCCTTGATGCAGAGCTCGCCGGCTTCGCCCACGGGCAGCACGCGGTCGTCTTCGCCGCGGATCTGGGCGTCGGTGTTGGGGATCGGGTAACCGATGGAGCCGGTGTAGCCGGTGACGTCGACGCGGTTGGCCAAGGCGACGGGCGAGGTTTCCGTCAGGCCGTAGCCCTCTATGACGACGCGCCCGGTGACCTTCTGCCAGCGATCCGCCACGGAGCGCTGCAAGGCCATGCCGCCGGCCATGGCCAGGTGCAGGTGCGAGAAATCGACCTGGTCGAAGCCCGGCGTGTTGAGCAAGCCGTTGAACAGCGTGTTGACGCCGGTGATCGCGGTGAACTTCGTCTTGCGCAGTTCCTTGACGAAGCCCTTCATGTCGCGCGGGTTGGTGATCAGGTGGTTCAGGCCGCCCAGGCTGGCGAAGATCAGGCAATTCACCGTGAGCGAGAAGATGTGGTACAGCGGCAGCGCCGTGATGACCGTTTCTTCGCCGAGCTTGGCGAAGCCGGCTACCCATGGACGCGTCTGCAGCATGTTGGCGACCATGTTGCGGTGGGTGAGCATCGCGCCCTTGGCCACGCCCGTGGTGCCGCCGGTGTACTGCAGGAAGGCCAGGTCGTCGGGTTGGATCGTGACCGCGGGCAGCGCATGCGCCTTGCCTTTGGCCAGCGCATCCTTGAAGCGGACAGCCTGGGGGATGCGGAAAGGCGGAACTTCCTTGCGGACGCTCTTCACCACGAAATTGATGATGTTGCCCTTGGGGAAGCCGACCATGTCGCCCACGGCCGTAGTGATCACCTTCTGTACCTTGGTGCCGTCCAGCGCGTGCTGCGCGGTAGCCGCGAAGTTGTCCAGCACGATCAGCGCTTTGGCGCCGGAATCTTCCAGCTGGTGGTGCAGTTCGCGCGCGGTGTACAGCGGATTGGTGTTGACCACGGTGAGGCCGAGGCGCAGGGCACCGAACAGGGCGATGGGGTACTGCAGGAGATTGGGCAGCATGATGGCGATGCGGTCGCCCTGTTTCATGCCCATCTCGCCGGAGAGAAAACCGGCGAAGGCCGCGGAAAGTTCGTCGAGCTGCCCGTAAGTCAGAACCTTGCCGAAGTTCGCGAACGCGGGGCGGTCACGAAATTTCTTAAAGGATTCTTCGATAACGGCCGCGACCGAGGAGTAACCGTCGATGTCGACCTCGGCCGGGACGCCGGCCGGGTAGTGGGCAAGCCAGGGACGCTCAATGCTCATGGATCGGACGGGCTCCGTAGTGTGACGTGACGCACGGCAATCGTCGTACGATCGCGGCATTGGAGCATACGCTCGCGTATAGCGGCAAGCCGCAATGCAACGTGGAACGGGTGGGGAAACGGTATGTCGGATGGGCGTGGTGGAAACGGCATCGCCCACATCGTGGGCTCTTACGGTGCGCGTGGCATGGATGGGATGGCGGCATCATGAGGGCGTACGGCCTAAATGACATCGCCCACATCGTGGGCTCCTACGGGATGCGATAACGCATCCATTTAGGAGCCCACGATGTGGGCGATGCTTTAAGCGATGCCTTAGACGTGGCCGATGCGATTACCCACCGACCGGCCTAGGAACCCTCAGGCCGCCTTTGCCAGCTGGCGAAGCACGTACTGCAGGATGCCGCCGTGGCGGAAGAACTCGCGCTCCTTCGGGGTCAGCAGCAGCACCTTCACGGTGAACTCCTTGACCGAGCCGTCCGGGCGCGTGGCCTTGACCGTCGCGGTCTTCGACTCGCCGCCGTTGAGGCCGGTGATGTCGAACACTTCGTCGCCCTTCAGGCCCAGCGTCTGCGCGTTCTCGCCGTCCTGGAACTGGCAGGGCAGCACGCCCATGCCGACCAGGTTCGAGCGGTGGATGCGCTCGAAGCTCTCGGCGATCACGGCGCGGACGCCGAGCAGCTTGGTGCCCTTGGCCGCCCAGTCGCGCGACGAGCCGGTGCCGTATTCCTTGCCGGCGAAGACCACCAGCGGCGTGCCGTCGGCCTTGTACTTCATGGCCGCGTCGTAGATCGCCATCTCTTCGCCGGTCGGGATGTACTTCGTGAAGCCACCCTCGACGCCGTCCAGCATCAGGTTCTTGATGCGGATGTTGGCGAAGGTGCCGCGCACCATCACCTCGTCGTTGCCGCGACGGGAACCGTAGGAGTTGAAGTCCTTCGGCTCCACGCCGCGCGAGATCAGGAAGCGGCCTGCCGGGCTGTCCTTCTTGATCGAGCCGGCCGGCGAGATGTGGTCGGTGGTGATCGAGTCGCCGAAGATACCCATGGCGCGGGCGCCGTGGATGTCCTCGATGGTGCCGGCCTCGGCGGACATGCCGTCGAAGTAGGGCGGGTTCTTGATATAGGTCGAATCGTCCCAGGCGTACGTCTGGCCATCCGGCGAGGCGATCTGGTTCCAGCGGCTGTCGCCCTTGAAGACGTCGGCGTAGCTGTCCTTGAACATCTGCGGATTGATGGCGCCCGCGATGGCGTCGGAGATTTCCTGGTTGCTTGGCCAGATGTCCTTCAGGTACACCGGCTGGCCGTCGCTGCCGTTGGCGATCGGATCCTTGGTCAGGTCGATGTTGAGCGTGCCGGCCAGCGCGTAGGCGACGACCAGCGGCGGCGAGGCCAGGTAGTTCGCCCGCACGTCCGGGTTCACGCGGCCTTCGAAGTTGCGGTTGCCCGACAGCACCGATGCCACGGCAAGGTCGCCCTCGGCGATGCCCTTGCTGATCTCGGCCGGCAGCGGGCCGGAATTGCCGATGCAGGTGGTGCAGCCGTAGCCGACCACGTAGAAGTTGACCTTCTCCAGTTCGGCGAGCAGGCCGGTCTTCTTCAGGTATTCGGTGACCACGAGCGAGCCCGGTCCGAGCGAGGGCTTGACCCAGGGCTTGGAGGTAAGGCCACGCGCGGCGGCCTTCTTCGCCACCAGGCCGGCGGCGAGCATGACGGCCGGGTTGGAGGTGTTGGTGCACGAGGTGATCGCGGCGATCACCACCGAGCCGTCGTTGATGCGGAACGAGGTGCCGTCCTTCTCGACCAGCACGCCGCCGTCTTCACCGACGTTGTTGGCTTCGTTGCCGACCGCGGTGCCGCCGCCTTCATTGCTGAAGCTGGCTTCGCCGTGGCTCTTCGGCTTGCGGTTGGCGGTGAGCGAGCCGACCACGTCGAGGAAGCTCTGCTGCACGCCTTCCAGCAGCACGCGATCCTGCGGACGCTTCGGGCCGGCGAGCGACGGGCGCACGTCGGCGAGGTCCAGTTCCAGCACGGTGGTGAACTCGGCTTCCGGCGTGTTCGCGTCGTGCCAGAGGTTCTGCGCCTTGGCGTAGGTCTCGACCAGCGCGATCTGCGCTTCGTCGCGGCCCGAGAGGCGCATGTAGTTCAGCGCTTCCTGGTCGATCGGGAAGATGCCGCAGGTGGCGCCGTATTCCGGGGCCATGTTGGCGATGGTGGCGCGATCGGCCAGCGGCAGGTTCTGCAGGCCGTTGCCGAAGAACTCCACGAACTTGCCGACGACGCCGAGCTTGCGCAGCATCTGGGTGACGGTGAGCACGAGGTCGGTGGCGGTGACGCCTTCCGGCAGCTTGCCCTTCAGGCGGAAACCGACCACCTGCGGAATCAGCATGGAGGAGGGCTGGCCGAGCATGGCCGCCTCGGCCTCGATGCCGCCCACGCCCCAGCCCAGCACGCCGAGGCCGTTGATCATCGTGGTGTGCGAATCGGTGCCGAAGACCGTATCCGGGTAGGCGAACGATTCACCGTCCACTTCGTTGGTGAACACGACGCGGGCCAGGTTCTCCAGGTTGACCTGGTGGACGATGCCCGTGCGCGGCGGCACCACCTTGAAGTTGTTGAAGGCCTTCTGGCCCCAGCGCAGGAACGAGTAGCGCTCCTGGTTGCGCTCGAACTCGATCGCGACGTTCTCTTCCAGCGCGCTGGTCGAACCGAACGCGTCGACCTGCACCGAGTGGTCGATGACCAGTTCAGCCGGCGCCAGCGGGTTGATCTTGTTCGGGTCGCCGCCCAGCTTGGCCACGGCGTCGCGCATGGCGGCCAGGTCGACCACGCAGGGAACGCCCGTGAAATCCTGCAGCACCACGCGCGCCGGCATGAAGGAGATCTCGGTGTCCGGCTCGGCCTTGGCGTCCCACTTGGCCACCGCCTCGATTTCCCGGATGGTGACGTTCACGCCGTCTTCCTGGCGGAGCAGGTTTTCCAGCAGGATCTTCATGGAGTACGGCAGGCGCTTGATGTCGTGCTGCGCGCCGAACTTGGCCAGGCTGGCGATGGTGTGCCGCTTGCCGTTGACTTCGATGCTGTCTCGTACCGAGAACGAGTCTTTCATGCTGTACTCCTGGCGTGACGTTCTTTAGCTGGGGAGGCCGGCGAAACCCCCGAGGGCGTCCGCCAAAGCGTCGATTATCGCGCAGACCGCGGCCCCTGTGCGACCGCCACGGTTCTGGCGTCGGGCTAGAATGGCGGGCTTCGGGGCATGGCCGGGCGATGATTCGGCGGCGAAAGGATGGAGCGGCAGGCGGATGGGTGCAAACGTATTTGATGGCACGCAGCGTTCGATGATATCGATGGCCCTGTCGTCGGTGTCGCTGCGCGACCTCGCCCTGGTCCAGGCCGTGGCCCGGGAAGGCAGTTTCACCGGTGCTGCGCGGGCCATGCACATCAGCCCTTCGGGCCTGTCGCACCAGGTGCAGAAGGTGGAACAGGCCTTGGGTGCGCCCCTGTTCGAGCGGGGCGGTCGCCGCGTGGTGGCCACCGTGGGTGGGCAGCGCCTGCTGGGTTACATCGAGGCGGTGTTGGGTTCCGCCGAGCACCTGGAGCACGCGGCGCGCGCCGGCGATGTCGCCTTCGGTGGTGAATTGCGGCTGGGCGTGCCTTCCACCCTCGGTCCCTACTTGCTGCCCCATTTCATCGAGCCCTTCCCGCAGCGCTTTCCGGGCGCGCGGCTGACCATCTCGGAAGGCAAGCCGCGCGGCCTGCTGCGGCGCCTGCACGAGGGCGAGCTGGATGCCGTGCTGGCGCCGCCCAGCGTCACGGCCACCGGGCTGGAATCGGCGCCGCTGTTCTTCGAGCCCTATGAGTTGCTGCTCAACGCGGCGCATCCGCTGGCCGGACGCACCGCCATCGCCCTGACCGAACTGGATGCGGCGGAAGCCACCCTGATGGCGGAAAGTCACGGCAACGGTGTGTCCGACCTGGGCATGGCCGGCGCGGCACGACCCGAGCGTATCCAGGACGTCAGCCTGGAAAGCCTGGCCACCCTGGTGGCCATGCGCGGTGGGTACACCCTGGTCCCGATCCTGGCGCACGAGCGCCTGGGCTCGATCCGCAACGTGGTGCTGGCCGGTGTGGATGCCGCGCGACCCGGCCGGCATATCGCGCTCTACTGGCGCAGCGCCACGCCCTGGCGAGACGACCTGGACCGCTTCGGCGACCTGCTACGCGAACTGGCGCGGACCATTCCCGGGCTGGATGCCGCCACGGGCTAGGCGCCCTGCGGGTTTTTCGCGCACATCGTGCGCTCCTACACCCACCCCGTTACGTCCAGACGAAGGCCGGATGTAGGAGCGCACGATGTGCGTGTAGGAGCGCACGATGTGCGCGAAAAGCCAACGAAGCGGCAAAGCGGTATCCCACAACGCGTGTCGATCATGGGTCATGAGGCAGCCCCGGATCGCGCACATCGTGCGCTCCTACATGGCTTTTTAGCCGCCGTCGTCGAGCGTCGAGCCGGTCAACAGGCCCCTGGCCAGCATCGCGCATTGCTTGCGGTAGATCAGCAGGTGCCATTGCCGGCCGCCGATCTGGTGGTAGAGCACCGCCGAGCGGACGGACGCCAGCAGCGCGGCGCGTACCCGGTCCACGTTGCCCTTCTGCTGCAGGTGGGTGGGGTTGCCGGTCACCATGACGCGGGGCTTCAGCGTGGATAGCGTGCTGGCGTAGACCTCGGCCAGCCGGGCGGCCACGTTGGGATGCTCGATGCCGAAGTGCTCCACCTGTCGCTGCGTGGCCACGATGCCCTCGCGCAGGCGATCGAGCAGGGTGCGGTTGCGCGACAGCGAGCGCTCCAGCCGCAGCACGGTGATCGCCATGCGCATCACGGCGACGTCGCGGGTGGCGTCCTCGAACTGGGCCACCAGCGTGCGCAGGCCACGGCGCACCTTGCCCACGCCGCCGTACACCGAGGCCACCGAGTCGGCGTCGATGCGGAACACGCTGCCGATGCTCGCTTCGAACGCCGCGTCGTCGCAGCGGCCCTCGGTGGCCAGCTGCTGGGCCAGCGAGGCTCCCTGGAAAACACCCGCAAGGGCGAGCACGCGTTCTTCGTTCATTCGCAAAGCCTGGAAAAGGAAGCGGCACGGCTCATGCCAGGCCGCCGTAAGTGGCATCGGTGGCGTCGATCACGGCGCCGCCGAGGCAGGTTTCATCGTCGTAGAACACGACGGACTGGCCGGGGGTGACCGCGCGCTGGGGGACGTCGAACCGCACGTGCACGCGGCTGCCGCTCACGTCTATCTGGCAAGCCTGGTCCGACTGGCGGTAACGCGTCTTGGCTGTGCAGCGAAAGCTCGCCGCCGGGGGCTCGCCCGCCACCCAGGTGGCCTCGCCAGCGCTCAGGCGGGTGGACTGCAGCCAGCGGTTCTCGCCACCCTGGCCACGATCAGCGTGTTCGTAGCGACATCCTTGCCGACCACGTACCAGGGCTCGTTCGGCGCATCCGCCCGGCCGCCGATGCCCAGGCCGTTACGCTGGCCCAGCGTGTAGTACATCACGCCCTGGTGCTCGCCGATCACGCGTCCCTCGGGATCGACCATGGCACCCGGGCGGGCCGGCAGGTAGGCCGAGAGGAAGGCCCGGAAGTCGCGCTCGCCGATGAAGCAGATGCCCGTGGAATCCTTCTTGGCGTGCGTCGGCAACGCGGCGTCGCGGGCCATCCGGCGGACCAGCGGCTTTTCGATCTCGCCCACGGGAAACAGCGTGGCACCGAGCTGCTTCTGCCCCAGCGCGTGCAGGAAGTAGCTCTGGTCCTTGGCGGCATCCACCGCGCGAAGCAGGCGATAGCCTCCGTCCCGGTAATCGACCCGGGCATAGTGGCCGGTAGCGATCTTCTCGGCGCCCAGGGCCTGGGCGTGATCGAGGAAGGTCTTGAACTTGATCTCGCGGTTGCACAGCACGTCCGGATTGGGCGTGCGTCCCGCGGCGTATTCGGCCAGGAAATAGGCGAACACGCCGTCCCAGTACTCGCCGGCGAAATTTCTTGCGTGGAACGGGATGCCCAGGCGGCCGCAGACGGCCACGGCGTCCCGACGGTCGTCGTCGGTGGTGCAGGGGCCCGAGCGGTCGTCCTCTTCCCAGTTCTGCATGAACATGCCTTCCACGTCGTGGCCCGCCTGCTGGAGCAGGAGCGCCGCCACCGAGGAGTCCACGCCGCCGGAGACGCCCAGGATCACCTTCACGCGACGACGCCCGGCAGGCGGCAGCTCACGGTGTCCAGCGGCAGGCGGCGTCCGTCCAGCCACGCATCGATGGCTTCCAGCACCAGCGGGCTGCGCAGACGGGCGCCCAGGCTTCGATTTCATCGCGGCGCAGCCAGATCGCCCGGCGGATGCCGTCATCCAGGGGGCGGTCCGCGTCGTATGACTCCACATGACCCGCAAAAGCGAAGCGCAGCACCTGTTCGCCATGCTCCGGGCTGGCCCATTGCCAGACGCCCAGGAAATGGTCCAGGGCGATGGTGTGCCCGTTTCCTCCAGGGTTTCGCGGATGGCCGCGGCCTGCAGGCTCTCGCCCGGGTCGAGGTGCCCGGCCGGCTGGTTGTAGGCCACCTGGCCGAAGACGTCTTCCTCGACGATCAGGTAGCGGTCGCCCCGCGCGACCACGCACGCCACCGTGGCACGGGGCGCCAGACGTTTTCAGGCTGGGAAGGTGTCGGCGGCATGGGCGTGGTGATCGGGTCGGCTCTGGAAAAAGGCATATTGTGCCATCACCTGTGGAAATCGAGCCGGAGGGCGGTCGAATTCCGGTGTATATAATCGAATCGCGCACCGACAGGTTCTTAATTAATGTCCCAGGAACACGAACACGATCAGGAAAGCGATCGCGGCCACGGCCTGGCGGTCGAGACCGCCAGGCCGGAAACGGCAAGACCGCCCCTTTTTCAGGTGGTTTTGCTCAATGATGACTTCACCCCCATGGATTTCGTGATCGAGGTGCTACGCAGCTTTTTCGGTATGGATCAGGAGCGGGCCGTACAGGTCATGCTCCACGTGCATACCCGCGGCAAGGGCGTGTGCGGTGTGTTCACTCGCGAAGTGGCAGAAACCAAGGTGACGCAGGTCAACGAGTACGCACGAGCCAATCAGCATCCGCTCTTGTGCACTATGGAAAAAATGTAAGCGCTACCCCATCTGGTGTTCATGCGGCAAGACGAAGGGGCTGGTCCCCGCCGCCCACATCTATCGGAGACGGTCCGTATGTTCAGCAAGGATCTCGAAGTCACCATCGGGCACTGCTACAAGCAGGCTCGTGAGCAGCGCCACGAATTCATGACCGTCGAGCACCTGCTGCTTGCGCTCACTGAAAACACCTCCGCCCTGGCCGCCCTGCGTGCCTGCGGCGTCGATCTGCCTAGGCTTTCGGCGGATCTGCAGCGCATCGTCGCCGAAACCGTCCCGGTCCTACCGGCCGGGGACGAGCGCGATACGCAGCCCACGCTGGGTTTCCAGCGGGTCCTGCAGCGCGCCGTGTACCACGTCCAGTCGTCGGGCCGGAAGGAAGTCACTGGCGCCAACGTGCTGGTGGCGATCTTCGGCGAAAAAGACTCCCACGCCGTCTATTTCCTGCATCAGCAGGAGATCACCCGCCTGGACGTGGTCAATTACATATCGCACGGCATCGCCAAGATCGGCGATGAGGCCGCGGCGGCTGCGCAAAATCCCGAGCGCGAAGGGGAAGAGGGCGGCGAGGGCAAGGGCAACCCGCTCAACGAATACGCCGCCAACCTCAACGAGCTGGCGGTGCAGGGCAAGATCGACCCCCTGATCGGCCGCCAGGACGAGGTGGAGCGCACCATCCAGGTGCTCTGCCGCCGGCGCAAGAACAACCCGCTCTACGTCGGCGAAGCCGGCGTGGGCAAGACCGCCCTGGCCGAAGGCCTGGCCAAGCGCATCGTCGAGGGGCAGGTGCCCGAAGTGCTGGAGGACTGCACCATCTGGTCGCTGGACCTGGGCGCCCTCGTGGCCGGCACCAAGTATCGCGGCGATTTCGAGAAGCGGCTCAAGGCCGTCATCGCCCAGCTGAAGAAGCAGCCCAATTCCATCCTGTTCATCGACGAGATCCACACGATCATCGGTGCGGGCTCGGCGTCGGGCGGCACCATGGATGCCTCCAACCTGATCAAGCCGATGCTGGCCTCGGGTGAGCTGCGCTGCATCGGCTCGACCACCTTCCAGGAATTCCGTGGGGTGTTCGAGAAGGACAGGGCGCTGGCGCGTCGCTTCCAGAAGATCGATGTGGTCGAGCCCACCGTGGCCGACTCCATCGAGATCCTGAAAGGCCTGAAGACCCGCTTCGAAGAGCATCACTCGGTGGAATACACCGGCGAGGCCCTGCGCGCGGCGGTAGATCTCTCGGTCAAGCACATTCCCGACCGCCTGCTGCCCGACAAGGCCATCGACATCATCGATGAAGCCGGTGCCCGCCAGCGCCTGCTGCCCGAGGAAGAGCGCACGGGCAAGGTCGATGTGCCGGAGATCGAATACATCGTGGCCAAGATGGCGCGTATCCCGGCCAAGCAGGTCTCGGCGTCGGATCGCGACGTGCTGCGCAACCTGGAGCGCAACCTCAAGATGGTGGTGTTCGGCCAGGATGGGGCGATCGAGGCCCTGTCGTCGTCGATCAAGATGGCGCGCTCCGGCCTGGGCGACCCGTCCAAGCCGATCGGCAGCTTCCTGCTCGCCGGCCCCACGGGCGTCGGCAAGACGGAGGTGACCCGTCAGCTGGCGATGCAGCTGGGTATCGAGATGGTGCGGTTCGACATGTCCGAGTACATGGAGGCCCACTCCGTGTCGCGCTTGGTCGGTGCGCCTCCGGGCTACGTCGGCTTCGACCAGGGCGGTCTGCTGACCGAGCAGATCACCAAGCATCCGCACTGCGTGCTGCTGCTGGACGAAATCGAGAAGGCCCATCCGGATGTGTACAACATCCTTCTTCAGGTCATGGATCGCGGCGTGCTGACCGATACCAACGGTCGCGAAGCCAACTTCAAGAACGTGATCATCGTGATGACCACCAACGCCGGTGCGCAGCTGGCATCGCGTCGCGGCATCGGCTTCGTCAAGCAGAACCACGCAACCGACGCCATGGAAACCATCCGTCGCCTGTTCACGCCGGAGTTCCGTAATCGCCTGGATGCGGTGATCCAGTTCAATGCGCTGGACTTCGACCATATCCTGCGCGTCGTGGACAAGTTCCTGATCGAACTGGAAGCGCAGCTGGCGGAGAAGAAGGTGAGCGTGGATGTCACGCCGGAAGCCCGCCGCTGGCTGGCGGAACACGGATTCGATCCGCAGATGGGTGCCCGTCCGATGGCGCGCGTGATCCAGGACAAGGTGAAGCGCGCGCTGGCCGACGAACTGCTGTTCGGCAAGCTGGCCGACGGCGGCAAGGTCACCCTGTCGGTGGAGGGCGACGAACTGCACGTCGAGACGGAGTCGGCCGAACCGGCGGCCGTCACGGCCTGAGTCGGAATGATGGTTTGAACGACATGCTGGCGTAAGAGAAAGGGCGGCCTGCGGGCCGCTCTTTTTTGCCGCCGGAAGTTACTACTGCCCCATGGAGATAATGCACATGTTCAGCAACGAAACCGAGCCCAAGACACCCGCCGGTCAGGGCCAGGGCAGCACGTTCCTTGAAGAAAAAGCCTTCCGCGCACGTACCGTGCTGGTCTTCGGCACGATCACCGATGCCGTCGCCGCGGATACGGTTCGCCGCCTGCTGGCGCTGGACGCGGAGTCCGATGCGCCGATCGACATGATCGTGTCCTCGCCCGGCGGTCACCTGGAGTCGGGTGACGTGATCCACGATGTGGTGCGTTTCATCACGGCGCCAGTGAACATGATCGGTGCCGGCTGGGTTGGCAGTGCCGCCACGCATCTGTACCTGGGTGCGCCGCGCGAGCGTCGGGTCTGCCTGCCGCAGACGCGCTTCCTGATCCACCAGCCCAGCGGCGGCGCTGGTGGCCAGGCCAGCGATATCGCCATCCAGGCCAAGGAGATCATGAAGGCGCGCGAGCGCATCGCCGGCGTCATCTCGCGTGAGAGCGGCCAGCCGATCGAGCGTGTTCGCGAGGATATCGAGCGCGACCTCTGGATGTCGGCCGAGGATGCGGTGACCTACGGCCTGGTCTCGCGTATCGTCCAGCACCGCAAGGACGTCCGCCTCGGGTGAGGCCGGGTTCGTCGTCGGACAACAAAAAGCCGCAGCGGGAGCTGCGGCTTTTTTTGGCCCACCGGGTGCGGCGCGAGACGCGCTTACTTCATACGGTAGGTGATACGACCCTTGGTCAGGTCGTAGGGGGTCATCTCTACCTTCACCTTGTCGCCGGTGAGGATGCGGATGTAATGCTTGCGCATGCGGCCGGAGATGTGGGCGGTAATGACGTGCCCGTTCTCGAGCTGCACGCGGAACATGGTGTTGGGCAGGGTCTCCTGGACCGTGCCTTCCATTTCGATGACGTCGTCTTTTGCCATGTGTTCCGGGTCGGATGAACGGCCGGAATGGCCGCATAAGTCCCTTAGTATGCCATAGAGGCCCGGCGCGGGCCAGCCCACGGCCGCCGCCATGGGTCAGGCGAAGTGCTCGTCCAGCTTCTTCCGGATCTCGTCTTCGATCATTCCCTTCATGGGCGACAGCAGCATGCCCAGTTCGGCGGTAACGTGCACGTCGGAAGGCGACACGGCGATGGCGCCCTTTACCCCGGAGCGGGCGAAGCTCATGGTGTCGCCGTCCCAGCGGCCCTCGGTACCGAACTTCTCGCTCATGCGGGCGGCCACTTTCTCGACCACGGCACGGGCTTCCGCGACGGTCTTGCCATGCGGGCGGCGGATATCGATTCTTGCCATCGTAGCGACCCTCTGCACTGAAAGCGGCGGAGTCTAGCAGGGTGGGGCATCACGCTATGTCGACACCTTGATCGACACCTTCTGGGTCAAATAGATAGCGCACTCTGCTAAAGTCACTTCGTCAACGTCCGGTTCCTCCATGCGCATCGAATTCGTCAGCTCGGCTCGCGGTGATTTCCACTGGTCACGGCCCGTGCTCACGATCGGCCGCGGCGAGGACAACGACCTGGTCGTGTCCGAAAACCACGTGGCCGCCAGGCACGTCACCCTCCATCGCGATCGTCGCGGGATGGTGCTCGAGGTGGCCCCGTCCACGGGGCGCGTCTACGTCAACGCCCGTCCTGTACGCGAGCGCGCCATCCTGCGGCCGGGCGACAGCCTGTCGCTGGGCGATTGCCGCATGTTGCTGCGCGACGATGCGGACCTGGACGCCCGTCCCACCGTGGAGCCGACGGACGCCCGTTGTACCGTCGCGCTGCGGCCGGTCGCCGGCCCCTTGTCCGGGCGGGTGATCGCCGTGGGCGACCGGCTCGAACTGGGCGCCACGCATGGAGCCTTGCCGCTCGAGTTGCCCGGCAACGATGTTGCCTTGCTGGTGCTGGCCTGGGAGGACGGCGAGCTGATCCTCGACGGCTCCCGCGTTCCGGCGCGCCATGCCGTGCGCGTCAACGGCATCACCGCCGTGCGTGCCGTGCTCCAGCCGGGCGACCAGATCGGGCTGGCCGCGCACCGCTTCGTGGTCGACGCCCCGGGCTGGTCGGCGGAGCCGCCGGTCGTGCTGCCCGAGGCCGCTCCTTCGGTGGACCCTCGCAGCGACGAGACCCCCGGCGCACGCGGCGACGTCTGGTGGCTGATCCTCACCGCGGCGTTGCTTGCCGTGGGTATCGCGCTGGTGTTGTTCGTCAAGCTCTGAACCGGGCGCATAATCGGGGTTTCCTTCCCGAGGGTGCATCGAGCATGACAAGAGCCTGGAATTTCAGCGCCGGCCCGGCGGCCCTGCCGGAAGCCGTGCTGCGTCGCGCGCAGGCGGAGCTGCTCGACTGGAACGGCACGGGCGCCTCGGTGATGGAGCTGTCCCACCGGGGCAAGGATTTCATGGCCCTGGCCGCCAGTGCCGAAGCGCGCCTACGCCGATTGATGGCGGTACCCGAGGGCTATACGGTGCTGTTCCTGCAAGGCGGCGCCACGCAGCACTTCGCGCAGATTCCCATGAACCTGGCCGGCGCCGATGCGTCCGCCGATTACATCGTGACGGGCCACTGGGGCGAGAAAGCGGTGCGCGAAGCGTCGCCTTACCTCACCGCCCGCGTGGCCGCCACGTCGGAGGACGCGCAGTACCTGGCGCTTCCGGCGCGCGACACCTGGCAACTCGATCCCCGCGCGGCCTATCTGCACTACACGCCCAACGAGACCATCCACGGCGTGGAGTTCCACGACGTGCCGGACGCGGGCGGCGTGCCGCTGGTAGCGGACATGTCGTCGAACATCCTCAGTCGGCCGGTGGACGTATCACGCTTCGGCCTCATCTACGCCGGTGCGCAGAAGAACATCGGGCCGTCGGGCCTGGTGGTGATGATCGTCCGCGACGACCTGCTGGCCCGCGAAGGCCGGCCGATGGCAAAGATTTTCCGTTACGCCGAGCACGCCGCCAACGACTCGATGCTTAACACGCCCAACACGTGGGGCTGGTACCTCGCCGGGCTCACGTTCGAATGGCTGGAAGCACAGGGCGGTCTTGAAGCGATGGGCGAGCGCAATGCGCGCAAGGCGGCCACGCTGTATGCCGCGATCGACGGTTCCGGCGGTTTCTACCGCAGCCCGGTGGCCGTGGCCTCGCGCTCGCGGATGAATGTGCCTTTCACCCTGCACGACGGTGCGCTGGATGCCGCGTTCCTCGCCGAATCCGCGGCGGCGGGATTGTTGGCCCTCAAAGGACACAAGGCCGTCGGTGGCATGCGCGCGTCGCTGTACAACGCCGTGCCGCAGGAAGCGGTGGAGGTGCTGGTGAACTTCATGCGGGACTTTAGCGCGCGTCACGGTTAAAGTCGGGATTCACCGCAGTGCAGCATGTGTTGTGCGGTGATAACCGTTTCATTTGCAACCACTTAGCCGCCTGGAAGTCCATGAGCAAGACCCCCACCGATAAGCAAGCCACGCTGCTCGAAGCGCGTACGCGCATCGACAGCATCGACCAGCAACTGCAGTCGCTCATCAGCGAGCGCGCCCGTTGGGCACAGCAGGTCGGCCGGGCCAAGGGCCCGTTGAAGGCAGCGGTGGAGTATTACCGACCCGAGCGCGAGGCCCAGGTGCTGCGCGGCGTGATCGACCGCAACGACGGTCCGCTGCCCAACGGCGAACTGGTGCGGCTGTTCCGCGAGATCATGTCGTCGTGCCTGTCGCAGCAGCAGCCGCTGAAGATCGGCTTCCTCGGCCCCGAGGGCACCTTCAGCGAGCAGGCCGTGCGCAAGCACTTCGGCCACGCCGCGTACGGCCTGCCGCTGGGCAGTATCGAGGAAGTCTTCCAGGAAGTGGCCGCCGGCAATGCCGATTTCGGCGTGGTGCCTGTGGAAAATTCCGGGCAGGGCATGATCCAGATGACGCTGGACATGTTCCTGGTGTCGAAGGCCACCATCTGCGGCGAAGTGGAGTTGCGCGTCCACCAGAACCTGCTCTCGCTCAATGGCGAGCTGAAAGAGATCAAGCGGGTCTACTCGCACCCGCAGTCGTTGCAGCAATGCCAGGGCTGGCTGCGCGTGAACCTGCCCAACGCGGAGCGCATTCCCGTTTCCAGCAACGCCGAGGCCGCGCGCACGGCCAAGCTGTCGCCGGAATCGGCCGCCATTGCCGGCGAGACCGCCGGCCGCGTGTACGGCCTGAAGACGATCGCCGGCCCGATCGAAGACCGCTCGGACAACACCACGCGGTTCCTCGTCATCGGTCGCTCGATTTTCCCGCCGTCGGGCAACGATCGCACGTCGCTGCTGGTGTCCGTGCGCGACAAGCCGGGCGCGCTGTACGACGTGCTCAGCCCGCTGGCCCAGCACGGCATCAGCATGAACCGCATCGAATCGCGTCCGGCGCACACGGGCAAGTGGCAGTACGCGTTCTTCATCGACGTGTCGGGCCATGTGGACGACGAGGCAATGAAAGCCGCCCTCGACGAGATGAAGCCGGCCGCCGCCGACGTGCGCGTACTCGGCTCCTATCCGGTCGCCTTGCCGTGACCGCCCGGTTCGACGCGGCCGCGCTCGCGAACCGGGCGACGGCCGCGCTGCGCGCGTACGATCCAGGCCATGACCTGCCCGCGCTGCGGCGTCGCTTCGGCGCGGCCATCGCCGAGTTGGGTTCCAATGAGAATCCGCTCGGTCCCAGCCCGCTGGCGATGCAGGCGGCGACGCAGGCGCTGCAGGACATGTGGCGTTATCCCGATCCGACCGGCACCGCACTGAAGGCCTGTCTCGCGACCGAACTGGGCGTGGCACCGCCCTGCATCACGCTCGGTAACGGCTCGCACGAACTGCTGATGCTGCTGGCGCAGTGTTTCGCCGACGCCGAGCATCCGGTGGTGTTCTCGCAGTATGGTTTCGCGGTATTTCCCATCGCCGCCGCGGCCGCCGGCGCGCAGGGCATCGCCGTGCCCGCCTTGCCGGCCGACCATGGCGACGCCCCGTATGGACACGACCTGAAGGCGATCGCGAACGCGGTGACGCCCGCGACACGGCTGGTCTACCTGGCCAATCCGAACAATCCGACCGGCACCTGGTTCACGGCCGCTGCACTCGCCGCGTTCCTCGAGCGTGTTCCGCCGGCGACCTGGTGGTGGTGGACGAGGCGTACCACGAGTACGTGGACGCCGCCGGTCCCGACACCGCCGTCGGCCTGATGGGTCGCTTCCCCAACCTCGTGGTGACCCGCACCTTTTCGAAGGCGCACGGCCTGGCCGGGCTGCGCATCGGCTACATGGCCAGCCACCCATCGGTGGCGGCGGTGTGCGAGCGGCTGCGCGAATCGTTCAACGTCAATGCCGTAGCCCTGGCTGCCGCGGAGGCCGCGCTCGCGGATCGCGCTCATCGTGACCGCGTGCGTGAGGTCAACGCAGGCGACCGGGCGTGGCTGGCCGATGCGCTGGCGGCGCGTGGCCTGCGCGTGCTGCCGTCGCAGACCAACTTCCTGCTGGTCGATCTGGGCCGCGACGCCGCGCCCGTGGAGGCCCATCTGTTCGAACGCGGCGTGATCGTGCGGCCCATGGGTGGCTATCGCCTGCCCGACACGGTCCGCATCAGCATCGGCAGCCGTGCCGAACTTCACCGTCTACTGGAGAACCTGCCATGAGCCGCATGGACTGGCAAAGCCGCGCGGGTCGCCCCCTGCACGGCGAGATCGTGGTACCGGGCGATAAATCCGTGTCCCATCGCGCGCTGATGTTCGGCGCACTGGCGGAGGGCGTCACCCACATCCGCGGCTTCCTGGAAGGCGAAGATACGCGAGCCACCGCGGCGATCCTCGGCGCGCTGGGCGTGCGGTTCGACACGCCCGCCCCGGGCGAGCGCGTGGTGCATGGCGTGGGCCTGCATGGCCTGCGTGGCAGCACGGACGACCTGGACTGCGGCAACGCGGGCACCGGCATGCGCCTGCTCGCCGGGTTGCTGGCCGGCAGGCGTTCGACAGTACGCTGGTCGGCGACGCCTCGCTGTCGCAGCGGCCGATGCGTCGTGTCACCGATCCGCTGGCCCTGATGGGTGCCTCGATCGACAGCGCCGATGGCAAGCCGCCGTTGCGCATCCACGGTGGCGCAAAGCTCAAGGGCATCAGCTACCAGCCGCCCGTGGCGAGCGCGCAGATCAAGTCGGCGCTGTTGCTGGCCGGCCTTTACGCCGACGGCAGCACCGAGGTGATCGAGCCGCATCCCACCCGCGACTACACCGAAAGCATGCTCAAGGCCTTCGGCTGGCCGATCGATTATTCGCCGGGCAAGGCGAAGCTGGAAGGCGGCCATCGCCTCACGGCGGTGGACGTGGACGTGCCGGCGGACTTCTCGTCGGCGGCGTTCTTCATCGTGGCCGCGTGCGTGGTGCCCGGTTCCCACGTGCGCATCAAGGGCGTCGGGCTCAACCCGCGCCGCACCGGCCTGCTGGCCGCACTCGAACTCATGGGCGCGGACATCACCGTGGAAAACGAGCGCAGCAGCGGGGCGAGGACATCGGCGACCTGGTGGTCACGTATGCGCCGCTGCACGGCGTGGCCCTGCCGCTGGATATCGTCCCCGACATGATCGACGAGTTTCCCGCGTTGTTCGTCGCCGCGGCCGTGGCGGAAGGCATGACCACGATCCGCGGTGCCGCCGAGTTGCGGGTCAAGGAGTCGGATCGCATCGCCAGCATGGCCAACGGGCTGAGGGCGTGCGGCGTGCTGATCGACGAACTGCCGGACGGCGCGATGATCCGTGGCGGCGTGATGGGTGGCGGGCATGTCGACAGCCATGGCGATCATCGCATCGCCATGAGCTTCGCCGTGGCCGGCCTGGTCGCCAGCGCACCGATCGTCATCGGCGACTGCGCCAACGTCGCCACCTCGTTCCCGGGCTTCATGGCGCTGGCCAACGGACTGGGTTTCGACCTGTCGGATTCCGTGGTGCCCGCGTAGGCGCTACGCTGGTCGCTTCCCCCGACCGGATGCCCTCATGGCAGACAAGCTTCCCCCGTTCGTCGTCGTCGTGCCGGCGCGGTTCGGCTCCACCCGCCTACCGGGCAAGCCGCTGCTGAAGATCGCCGGCGAGTCGATGATCCGGCGGGTGGCGGCACGGGCAGGGCAGGCCGGTGCCGCGCAGGTGGTAGTCGCCACGGACGACGAGCGCGTGGCGACCGAGTTGCGCGGCTGCGGCGACCTGCTGGTCTGCATGACCCGGACGGACCACGCCTCGGGCAGCGATCGAATCGCCGAGACCGTGGCTCACTTCGGCTGGCCCGACGACACCATCGTGGTGAACCTGCAGGGCGACGAACCCTTCGCCCCCGCCGCCGGCATCCGTGCGGTGGTGGCGACGCTGGCGGGCGACGACGCGCCCATGGCCACCCTGGCCACGCCCATCGAGCATGCCGACGAATTCTTCGACCCGAACACCGTCAAGGTGGTGCGGGGCCAGAACGGTCGCGCGCTGTATTTCACCCGCGCCCCGGCGCCCTGGGCCCGCGACGAGTTCGCCCGGGACCGCGACGTGCTTCCACCCGGCCTGCCGTTCCTGCGCCACATCGGCATCTACGCCTATCGGGCTGGCTTCCTGCGCCGGTTGGCGGCCCTTCCGCGCACCCCGCTGGAGCAACTGGAGTCACTGGAACAGCTGCGCGCCCTGGAGCACGGCTACGCCATTGCGGTCCAGCCGACGCCTGAGCCGTTTCCGCCCGGGATCGACACGGCCGAGGACCTGGCGCGTGCCGAACGTTGGGTAGCCGCACAGGCGAGGGGATCGCGTGACGTCTAGGGGATTTCCTACACGGGTAGCCGGTTCCCGCCTACACGCGTCTTCGGCCTCCGCCGGGCGCGCTGCGTAGGGCGACGACGTAACCTATCCCTGTCGCCAAGCTCTCCCCCTAAGGACGGCGACACTCCCACGGAAGGTCCGGCGCCGGCATGATTCATCCCATGCCGGCGTTTTCGCGTCCGGCGTACGCCTACGCGGTAAAATGGGGTATGGAGCACACCGAGTCGCACCCCTTCGACGGCAAGGCCTTCGTCCGCCACCTGACCACCTCGCCTGGCGTCTACCGCTATTTCGACGCGGAGGACGAGCTGCTGTACGTCGGCAAGGCCGCCAATCTCAAGAAACGCGTCAGCAATTACTTCCTGAAGCCGCCCATGGACCCGCGCATCGCCTCGATGGTGTCGCAGATCGCGCGGGCGGAAGTGACCCTGACCCGCACCGCGGGTGAGGCATTGCTGCTCGAATCGCAGCTGATCAAGTCGCTGAAGCCGCGCTACAACATCGTGCTGCGCGACGACAAGAGTTACCCCTACATCTACCTGTCCAGCGCTGACGAGTACCCGCGGCTGGGCTTCCATCGCGGTGCCAAGACTGCGACGGGCCGCTACTTCGGCCCCTACCCGAGCACTTTCGCCGTCCGCGAGAGCCTCGGCCTGATGCAGAAGCTGTTCAAGGTGCGCCAGTGCGAGGACAGCTATTTCCGCAACCGCTCGCGGCCCTGCCTCCAGCACCAGATCGGCCGGTGCAGCGCGCCGTGCGTGCGCCTTATCGACGTACCGGACTACCGCAACGACGTGCGCCACGCCGAGATGTTCCTCGAGGGACGCAGCAGTGCCGTGATCGACGAACTGGCCGTGGCCATGGAAACCGCCAGCCAGGCGCTGCACTTCGAGCGCGCGGCCACGCTACGCGACCAGGTGGCGGCACTGCGCCGGCTCCAGGCCCAGCATTTCGTGCAGGGCGCAAGCGCCGACATGGACGTTATCGCGTGCAGCATGGAAGGGGGCATGGCCTGCGTCAGCGTTCTGTTCTTCCGCAACGGCGTCAGCCTGGGCTCGCGCGACTTCTTCCCGCGGCTGGGTACGGACGCGTCGATCCCCGACGTGCTCGCGCAGTTCATCGCCCAGTACTACCTCGAGCGCCAGGTACCGCGCGAACTGGTACTCAGCGACGATGTGGAAGACATCGAGGTGCTGGCTGGCGTACTGTCGGAGCACGCCGGGCACACCGTGACACTGAAGCCCAGTGTGCGCGGCGAGCGCGCCCGCTTCCTGGAAATGGCCCAGCGCAACGCGGGTGCGGCGCTGACCTCGCGCCTGGCCAGCCGGCACACGCTGCTGGCGCGCTTCGATGACCTGCAAAAGGTGCTCGAGTTGACCGAGATGCCGCGGCGCCTCGAGTGCTTCGACATCAGCCACACCATGGGCGAGGCGACGGTGGCATCCTGCGTGGTCTTCGGCCCAGAGGGCCGGAAAAATCGCACTACCGGCGCTTCAATATCGCCGGGATCACCCCGGGCGACGACTACGCCGCCATGCATCAGGCACTGACCCGGCGCTTCAAGAAGGTCGTGGAAGGCGGTGTGCGGCCGGATATCCTGCTGATCGACGGCGGCACGGGCCAGGTGGGGCAGGCGATGGATGTCCTGCGCGAGCTGGGCGTCGAGGGCATTCGTGTCGTCGGCGTAGCCAAGGGTCCCGGCCGCCGCGCAGGCGAGGAAACCCTTGTGCTCGCCGACAGCGGCCGGACCTTGCACCCCGGTACCTCGTCGCCGGCCCTGCACCTCGTGGCCGCGGTCCGTGATGAAGCGCATCGTTTTGCGATCAGTGGCCATCGCCGCCGTCGTGAAGCGGCCCGCGAACGCAGTACGCTGGAAGACGTGGCCGGCGTGGGCGCGCGCCGGCGCGCGGCCCTGTTGAAGGCCTTCGGCGGATTGGCCGGCGTGGAAGCGGCCGGCGTCGAGGAATTGATGAGCGTGAAGGGCATTGATCGCGGGCTCGCGGAGCGCATCTATGCCATGCTGCATCCCTGATCGAACGGAGGTGTCGGCTCGCACCGACTCCTCCCGTACTGGCTGACCTATGCGCATCAACCTCCCCACCTGGCTGACCCTGTTCCGCGTGCTCCTGCTGCCGGTCATGGTCGTCGTCTTCTACCTGCCGTTCCGCGGCGCCAGCCTGACGGCGGCACTGGTCTTCGTGCTGGCCGCCTTCACCGACTGGCTGGATGGCTACCTGGCCCGGCGCATGAACCTGACCTCGGCGTTCGGGGCCTTCCTCGATCCGGTGGCCGACAAGCTGATGGTCGCGGTCACGCTGTTCCTGCTGGTCCAGTCGCACCCCGGCGGGTGGCAGGGCATCCTGCTGGCGGTCACGGCCGCCGTCATCGTCGGTCGCGAAATCAGCGTGTCCGCGCTGCGCGAGTGGATGGCCGAGATCGGCGCGCGCTCTCGGGTCAAGGTGGCCTTCCTTGGCAAGCTGAAGACCACGATGCAGATGGTGGCCCTGGTGGTCCTGCTGCTGCAGCACGATGCCGAAACGTTGCGTCTCTATCACATCGGCGAAGCCCTGCTGGTCATCGCCGGCATCCTGACGATCTGGTCCGGGCTGGACTACCTGCGCGCCGCCTGGCCGGCATTGCGCGGCGACGCCGAGGCGGTACACAAAAATGAAAAAAAACCGCTGCAAGGTGGTTGACACATGGGCGTCGTGATCTAGAATAGCGGGACAACGACGCGGGAATAGCTCAGTTGGTAGAGCACGACCTTGCCAAGGTCGGGGTCGCGAGTTCGAGTCTCGTTTCCCGCTCCAAAGTTTCCACAAAGCCTCGGTCACCCGGGGTTTGTTTTTTAGGCGCCACGCGATACTCTTCGCGCTGCGCCAGCGATGGCCGGGTGGCAGAGTGGTCATGCAGCGGACTGCAAATCCGCGTACGCCGGTTCGATTCCGACCTCGGCCTCCATCGCATTCCAAGGCGCTCCGCTTACGCGGTGCGCCTTTTTTCTTGAAAGCCCGGATGGCGAAATCGGTAGACGCAAGGGACTTAAAATCCCTCATCCGCGAGGGTATGTCGGTTCGAGTCCGACTCCGGGCACCAACGCTTCCGAATGCGGACGAATACCATGACACCTCCCTCGACACTCAAGGTCGTCGTCGGCTCGCGCAATCCGATCAAGATTGGCGCAGTACGCAACGCACTCGCGGTGCTCTTTCCCGAGCACGTCGTTGCATGTGAAGGCATGCATGCGCCGTCCGGCGTTGCCGATCAGCCGATGACCGCGACGGAGACGCGCCAGGGTGCCATCCAGCGCATGCAGTACTGCCAGCAACACGGGGGTGAGGCCGACTTCCATGTTGCGCTGAAAGTGGCATCGAGATCGGTGAGGACGGTCCGGGATCCGTCGGTTACGTGGCTATCGCGCAGGGCGACCGCGTATCCGTAGGCCGCAGTGCCTGGCTACCCGTGCCACCGATTGCCTACCAGGCCCTGCTCGAAGGCGAGGAGCTGGGCGACGTGATGGACCGGCTGTTCGGCACGGTCAACGTCAAGCAGCAGGGAGGCGCCATAGCCCTCGTCACACGAGGCCATGCCACTCGCGAGGGCGTCTACACGCAGGCCCTGTTGATGACGATGGCGCCGTTCCTGAATCCCGATCTGTACGGTTTGGCTTCGCGAGTCGTCCCGTGAGCTATGGCACCCGTATGTCGGTTCGGCGACAGGTCACACCCCCGTAACGCCGCGTGTGAGAAACGTGGGTATTAGGGAGGTGCGCCATGCTCGGATCTACCCAGGCCACGGTGACTGCCGCCGCGACCGAACACGTCAAGCCACTGCGCGTCTACGTCTTCTATCCCTCGATCAATCATCGTGCGTGGTGGGTCCTTCTTCCGGGATCGACCAAGCAGTCGTTCGACTCGGAAGGCGCAGCGATCGAATTCGCGGTGACGCGCGCGCGCGCACTGCGTGGCCACGGTCGCCCCGTCGAGGTACTGCAGGAAAAAATCTCGGGATCGTGGATGGCCGTTCGCGTGTCGTGAGGGGACCCTGATCGTGAGTGCTCGTTGATCCAGTTCGACCTGTCCGGAGGTGTTTCGCCATGACGAACGAATACGAAACGATCAACCAGCGCCTCATCGGCGAACTCGAGGCGCACCGTCGGGAGATGCGGACTCCGGCGATCCTGGATCCGCGTCGTTACGGCGATCCGGAGGACGAGGCAGGGCAGCTCGCCTATCCCGTCGATGCGGGTGCCACGGGCCTGGGTTGCGACGACACCGATGGCGGGCCGTTGGACGACGATCACTGAAACGCGCCAAGGGCTTGCAATGCGATCGAGGCTTGCCTAGAATTGCCGGCTCGATGCGGGAATAGCTCAGTTGGTAGAGCACGACCTTGCCAAGGTCGGGGTCGCGAGTTCGAGTCTCGTTTCCCGCTCCAGATTGTAATCCACAGAGGTTTATTGGCTTCTGTAGGTCTTTGAAAAGAGGAGCTTCGGCTCCTTTTTCGTTTCAGTAAACGCCACGCAAGTCCATCGGCAGCCAGCGTCTTTAGGCCACATGGATGCCAAAGCATGCGGGCGGTGTCGGTTCCGGATCGTTACCGGGCGTGGATCGTGACGACCACCAACATGGTGGGCCATGCGGCAGAATGCCCGCTCCGAGCCATGCTTAGCGCCGTGCCCACCAAAACCCCGAAGAGGAAAAATAGCATGACCGTTATCCGCATCTGGCAGCTGGTCTGTTGTCGTTTTGCGCCGTAGCGCCCGTGTTGGCCGCGCCGGCGGCACTGCATTCGGGCAAGTACGAAGGGTGATGCTGGCGGTAACGCCTGAGGGTCAGGTTGAAGGTTATTACGCCGAGGAATTGGGCGATGGCGTGGTCCGCCGTTGCACCTTTACCTCAAAGAGAGCCCGACGCACTTACCACCTGGCAGGACGATGCCTATCCCGGGAGGGTGTGTGGCCTAGTCCGATGGCGTCACCCTGACCGTTGAGCAGGCGCGTCAGCATCCTGGCTGCATGAGTGTGTTGATGCCGAGATCGCCACCGGCCTGGAATGGCCCGAACCGCTGATGCGCACTGGATGGCCTGGTAACGGTGTCAACCGACAAGGCTCATCTGCTGAACGAGCCGGACGCTGATGCGACGAACCGGCCGTATATCGTCAAGGGTGACGTAGTGGGAGTGCTGGCTTACAAGGACGGCTGGGCCAAGGTCGAATTCACTAATGCCAGGAATCGCACCTACACCGGTTGGATCAGCCAGCATCAATACCACCGGTTGTCAGCGCCCAAGAGCTGAGAAGCGACGCCTTCATTCACTGCATGGCTCCTTTTTCGTTCCACTGAACGCTAAGGCAACCGCCGATAGCCCGCGTTTTTTGGTCAGGTCACCACGCCGTGCACCGGAAAAAACGTACCGGCCGCTTCATCGTGTTGGCGAAGGCATGTTCTGCGCACTGTCGAACACGTGGCTGCCGGCCATGACCTCGATCGTTCCCGTTTCGAGTTCGAGGGTGAGGCACCCCTCGACGACGAAGATCATCACATGCCAGCCTACCGGGTCGGCAGCGGCCTGGTAGCGTTCGCCCCGGTTCCAGTCGCCACTCCCACAGCTCGACCTCGCGGCGCGCGTCGATACTCCAGCGCAGCACCCCTTCGCCGCCCTTGCCGCCGTGCCAGCCACGCGATCCACACGTGCACTTCGCAGCGACGAAGGCTCGGCGACGAGGTCGGCTAGGTGGCATCCAGTGCGACGCCGATCCGGTCCAGTGTGGCCGTGCTGACGCTGGTCGCTCCGTTTTCGATCCCACCGACCATGCGCAGGCTGACCCCCGAGGCTTCCGCCAGCGCTTTCTGGCTCATGCCGGCGGCGACGCGGCGTGTACGCACATTGGCCGCCACGTGGATAAGGAACGAGGACGTCACTTGACTAGGCAAAATTTTGCTTCCCATAATGAGGCAATATTTTACCTATAAGGCGCGCGCCTTTCATGTCAACTCGCTGGTGCGGCTATGTGCTTGGCATCGGCTGCCTGTTCGCGACGGTGGCCTCGCCGGTGGTCAGGTCGACATCGGATCCACGTCACTGACGGCGGCCGCCGCACGGGAAGACCTGGAGCTGGCCATCGCCGCGGTCGAGGCCGCCTTGCCGAACCTTTACTGGCACCAGAGCCGGCGGGCGTGGGCGTCGGCGAAAACCCTCGCCCGCGCGCGCGTCGGCGCGGTGACCGATTCAGAATCGCTCTGGCGCGTACTACGCCCGTTGTGCGCAGATCGGCGAGGGTCACCTGGGGTACAAGTCAGCGATGGCATGAAACAGCACTATCGCGATGCGCTGCGTTTCCCGCTGGATGTGCTGTGGACCGATCGGGGCGCTTTCGTTCTCGCAGGTTACGGAACGGCCGTGGATGTCGTGACGGGAACGCGCCTGGTGTCAGTGGATGGGCGCAGCGACGTGCGTTGCTGGACGAGATGGTCGCGATCAGTCCCCACGATGGTGTGATCCGCACCGGCGTCATGCGTGACTTGTCAGGCCGCGGCTTTGCCCAGGACTGTATCGCTTGCGCGGGCCCCTGACGCATTACCGCGTGGTGCTGGAAGGACCGGGTGGACGCACGATGCGCGATCTTGCCGCGGTGCCACGTCTTGCGCGTCCCGCCGAAGCCGACGATCCATCGCCGTTGCCCACCCTTGCCTGGCTGGACGATCACAGGCGTACCTGAGCGTGCCGACCTTCAGCAACAAGCGACTGCGTGCGAGCGGCGCCGCTTTCCCTGACGCGATCCACACCGTGTTCGAGCAGATCGCACAGCACGGCACCCGGGACCTGATCCTGGACTTGCGCCAGAACGGCGGCGGTTCGGAACCTAACGAGAGCATTCTGTTTCCTACCTCGTGGAAAAACCACTGCATAAATATGCCGCCGTGGACGCACGTGCCCGGCACATCGCCGTGACCAGCCTGAGCGGGAAACGCTTCGACGTCGACGTTTCGAGGATGAGGACGATGCGCAGCGGCCCCTGCCAGGCGGGCGCTGGACACGTCGCAACACACCGCCGCACGGGTTGATGTCCCGATGGACGGCATTCGCTCCTGTATTCCATGGCCGCGTCGTCGTGCTGGTTGGTGGCAACACCTTCTCGGGTGGAGCGGAAGTGGCCTCGATGCTCCGGCATACCCACCGGGCCGTGTTTGTCGGCGAGGAGGTCGGCGGGGCCGACGAAGGCAATACGAGCGGTTACCGTTGGAACCTGGTGTTGCCCAACAGCCGGATGACCATCACGATCCCGTTGTTGCAGTTCCGCATGGCATGGGCGGCGCCATCCGGCCGTGGCGTACTGCCCGACGTCCCGTGCCTCCCGAAGCCACCGAAGCCGACGAGCCACGCGACCATGCATGGCGGGTGGCGGTGGCACTCTTGCAGCAGGACTGGCGAGTGCCGGGGAATGCACGGTGTCCGGCTCCCTGAAGCACAGGCAGGGCAGCGCGATCCTTGCGCTGTCCATGCCCGGACGCCCGCAAGCGGCAGCTTGGCCGCAGTCGGTTGCGGACTCACGCCCAGCCCGCGAGCACTAGCCACCTTGCTTAAGGATCAGCCACGACCCACAGCGCCGGCATGTGCAACTCCGCGCACCCATGCCGGCACGCGAACGTGCTGTGCTCACCCACCAGGAACACATGCTTTCCGCCAGCCAGCGTGATGTCGAGCGTGCCGGACACCCCGGCATCCCCGCGGACGGTGGTGCGCTTGTTGGCGGTGACCGCCTCGGTGAACGACTTCGTCCCCCAGTGCCAGGTGACCGTGCCCAGCTTGCCCCGCAAGGCGATGTCCGCAGGATCTGCGCCCTTGCCGCCAAGTGGAGGTCGTCGCCGGAGCAACCGGCGAGAAGCAGGGGGAACAGCAAAAGACCGAGTACGCGATAGCGTTTCACGTGATGTCCAGCCGGAGGGTCGCCTCCGATAACGGCCAAGTGCGACAAAGCTTGATGCCCCTTGGGTGTGCCCATGTATCCACGATTCATGATCGCGCCTCGACGAGGCGTTCCTCGGGCGCGACCGGCTTGCCCGCGGAGACGGTACGGCCGGCGTCGCACGGCGCGCAACGGCGTGTCCTTCAACCACCAGGCGACCACGAACGCTACGGCCATCACGCAGGCGCCGACGTCATACACCGTATGCAAGGAGGCACCGAACGCCTCCAGATAGGAGGCATGGATATCGGGCGGCAGGGCGTTCACGGCCTCCGGGCGAAGGGACCGCGCCGGCGACCCGGCAGGCAGCAGGTTGGCCATGCGCGATTGCAGTCCGTTGCTGAATACCGCGCCGAACACCGACACGCCCACCGAACCGCCGATCGAGCGGAACAACGTCACGCCGGAGGTGGCCACGCCCATGTGTTTCATGTCCACACTGTTCTGCGTGGCGAGGACCAGCACCTGCAGGATCATGCCCAGGCCCACGCCGAGCAGCCCGGCGTAGGCGTACATGAGCGGGATGGGGCTCTCGTTGTGCAGCGTACCCAGCAGTGTCAGCGCCACGGTGGCGAGGAACGTGCCGACGATGGGGAAGACGCGGTAGCGGCCCAGTCGGCTGATCAGGCGACCGCTGACGATGGAACTGACCAGCAGGCCGCCCATCAGCGGCAACAGCTGCATGCCGGCCCCCGTGGGCGACACGCCCTTGACCACCTGCAGGTACAACGGCATGAAGGTGGTCGAGCCGAACAGCGCCGCGCCGACGAACAGGCCGATGATGCAGCTGAGCAGGAAGGTGCGGTGGCGGAACAGCCCCAGCGGAATGATCGGCTCGCTGGCGACCGATTCCTCGTAGACGAACCCGACCATGCCCACCACCGCGAAAGCCAGGATGAACCACAGTTCCCCGGACGACCACGGCAGCATCGTGCCGCCCTCGGTGGTGAAGAGGATCAGGCAGCTCAACGCGAGCGTCAGCCACGCGGCACCCCAGTAATCGATGGCGTGCTTCACGTGGCGCACGTGGGGATGGAACGCCGCGGCGATGACGCCGATGGCGACCAGGCCCAGCGGCAGGTTGACGTAGAAGATCCAGCGCCAGGAGAGGTGGTCGACCATGAACCCGCCGACCAGCGGGCCGAGGACGGTGGCCAGGCCGTAGACGCCGCCGAACAGGCCCTGGTATTTGCCACGGTCGGCGGGCGGGATCACGTCGCCGATGGCGGCCATGACGATGACCAGCAGTCCGCCGCCACCCAGTCCCTGCAACGCGCGCATGGCGATCAGCTGCGTCATGTCCTGGGCCAATCCGCAAAGGACGGATCCGATTAGGAAGAGAGCGATCGCGGTCTGCAGGACCACCTTGCGGCCGAACAGGTCGCCGAACTTGCCATACAGCGGCACGACGACGGTGGAGCTGAGCAGGTAGGCGGTCACGACCCAGGACAGCTGGTTGAAGCCGCCCAGTTCCGTGACGATCGTCGGAAGCGCGGTGGAGACGATGGTCTGGTCGAGCGCGGCCAGCAGCATCACAGCATCAGCGCGGGGAACAGCACGCGCAGGGAAGGAGTGGAAGTTGGCGAGGACGCCGAATCCGGCACGGGAGCAGGGGGCACAGGCGTATCCCGAGAATTTAATTAATTGGTAAGTTAATATAGGTGCGACACGGCGTCCGGTCAATCCGGCACGCCGCCGTGGTATTGAAGTCGTGGTGTCGCGCGCCTGTCGACCATGCCGGAGCATCCTTGGTACTTCTGTCCCCCGCCGCGGCCGTCGCCCCGGTCGGCCACCTGTCCAGCCGGATGGCCCCGACCAGCGCCAGCGTCTGGCCGATATCGCACTGGAACTGATCGCCCGTAAGGGTTATGCCGAGACCACCCTGGCCGGTATCGCCCGGGCCGCCGGCCTGACCTCCGCCGCGGTGCACTATTACTTCAAGACGCGCGAGCAACTGTTCGACATGTTGTTCGACGAGCGCATCGCGCCGATGCAGAAACGTCTCGAAGGCATCTTCCTTGAGCACGCGGATGACCCGGTGGCCGCGTTTGCGAGTCTGGTACGCCGCTTCGTCGAGATCGCGGGCGACTCACCGTGGGTGGGGCCGGTCTTCTTCGGCGAGATGCTCAACGACAGCGACCTGTTCAAGCAGCACATGCGCAAGCGACTGGGCGACTCGCGCCAGGTGGCGGTTGTCGGCACCATCCGTCGGTGGCAGGAGGAGGGGCGTATCGCCCGGGACCTCGACCCGGCCTTGTTGATGGGCACATTACTCAGCCTGACGGTGCTGCCCGTCACGGCCAGTCGAAAATGGAAAGGCGATGCCCTGCGCGGACACGTGGACGCGGAAAAGTGATCACACGACACGCGTTGGCCTTGCTCATGCACGGCATTCACGGGCCCGCCTGTCAGGCCGGCTGACGTAAATAGGTCCTATCCCCCGACTTCACGTGGTTGCCATGTGCCCCCGGCGACTCTTGCCGCTCTGGCGCGCACTATCCACTTGGGAATCGGATCATGGCTAATACGACGGGCTCTCACGTCAACACCATCGGCGCACTGGCCGCTGGAAAACTGCTGGCAAAGGCCACGGGCGGGAAATGGGGTCCGGCCATCCTGATCCTTGCCGGCATCATCCTGCTGCGCAAGCGCGTTGCACAGCGCGCCGCACGACGCCAACGCGCCGACCTGGCCCTTGAGAGCCACGCCGACGCGTCGTACTGACAGGCGTCAGTGCTGCTGCTTGTTGTCTTCGCCGGTGCCGTCCAGCGCATCGCCGGACGAGTCGGTTGCCGGCTGCTCGGTCGGTCCTCGCTTTTGCGGCGGGGCATCGTTCTGGCCAGGATGCTGCGGCGGGCGATTTTTCTCATTAGCCATGGTCGTCTCCTCGAATGAAGATTCACCTTGGCGGGTCGGCGCTGACGATGGTGTGCTGACTTCGTGATTGCGATGTCGCGAGGACCGATTCGGCAGCGGCGTTCAGGCCACCGTCAGGTGTAATGATCGGCGAACTACGCTCCGATAGCGCAGGCCATGCGACGGCGCGGGTCTTCGTAGGCGAAGCACTACATACCGGCGCGGACTCTGCCTACGTGACGATCGGGTCGCGTCGCCTCACGACGCGGGGAGATTCCCGCTACAGGCCGTGCGGGCGTTGGATGATCATACCGGCACGCTGGTTGTCGCGCCTGCACATCTGGCATTGTATGCATTCGCAGGCAGCGTGCAGGTCATTCCTCGCGCATAGAAGTACAGTCGGCCCAGGGAGGGCACAGAATGATTAATGTTGTTTTGGTCGACGACCACGAGCTGGTCAGGACCGGTTTCCGGATGATCCTGCAACAGCAGGCCGACGTCCGTATTCGGGGGGAGGCCGGTTCGGCGGAAGAAGGCCTGCGTCTTATCCGCTCGCACTCACCGGACATCGCACTGGTCGATGTCCACATGCCGGGCATGAGTGGTGTCGAACTCACGGAACGCGTGATCCGCGCCAAGTTGCGCACCAATGTCGTGATCCTCACGGTCGTCGACGACGCGCGTTTCCCCAAGCGCCTGCTCGACGTGGCGCGCTCGGCTACCTTACCAAGGCCTGCACGGCCGACGAATTGCTCGCAGCCGTGCGGCAGGTGGCCTCCGGCCGGCGTTACCTCGCCCCCACCGTGGCGCAGCAACTGGCACTGGCCACGCTGGACGGCTCGGACTCGCCGTTCGACACCTTGTCCACGCGTGAGATGGAGGTCTCGATGATGCTGGTCCGCGGCATGCCGCTCACCTCCATCGGAGAGCGCCTCAACCTCAGTCCGAAGACGGTTTCGACCTATAAGCAGCGCCTGATGGAAAAGCTGCACGTCGAGCATGTCGTCGGCCTCGCGCATCTCATGACGGTGCATGGACTCCTGGATACCCATAACCACCAGGTCGGTACCTGACCGCACGGCGCCTAGCGCCCTGATCCATCGGGAAAATAAAAAAACGCCGGGCTTTTCAGCCCGGCGTTTTTTCGTTGCGAAGCGAGGAGGCTTTCGCCTCCCCGGAGGTTACGCGTCGCCGTGCGGCTTCTCGTCGGACGAAGGCTTGTCGGACGACGGCTGCTCCTGACGCGGACGCGTCAGCAGATCGCCCTGGGCCGGTGCCGGCGAGGCCGGCTGCGACGGAGCCACCGGTTCGTGGGACACACCGGCGAGACGTTGGATGCCTCAGGCGACTTGGGCGTGACCACCGCAGGCGGTACCGGGGCATCGACCGGCGGTGCCGATACAGGGTCCACGGCGACAGGGACAGGGGCGACGGCGGTCGGCACCGGCGTGGGTGCCGGAGCCGGAGCACGCGGGGCCGGAGCAGGTGCCGGGATCTCCACGGATGTCGGGGCCGATACCGCAGGTGCCGGGCTAGGCGCTTCCGCAGGCGCGGATGCCTGGACCGGAGCGGGTGCCTGCGCCGGGGCTGCCGCACCGGGGCCGCAGCCTGGACCGTAGTCGCAGCCGGAGCCGGAGCCTGGACCGAAACCGGCGTCTGGGGCGGCGTCGGAGCGTGAGCCACGGGCGCGCTGGTCTCGACAGCCGCCTTGGCCTGAGGTGCCGTCTCGGTTGCCATCGGCGCCGGCGTCACGGCAGCGGTGGGCGGGGCCGGCGCTCGGGCTTCTGCTCGGTCCTGACGTCATCCGTGGCGTCTTCGGTCGGCAGCATGCCACGGGCCGGCGCATCGAGCACCGAGGGCTGGCTGGCCGGCGAGGCGGCGGACTGAATCGCTTCGGCCTCCGGTACCGATGCCGATGCGTCGCTCACTGCGGTGGTGGCTGCGGGCGCACGGGCGGCACGCGGCGCGGGCGGCGGCGTGTTCAGCGGGGCATCCGATTCGGTCTGCCGACGCTCGGTCGTGCGGACCGGGGCGGAGTCCGCCGGGGTGGCGCTATCGACCGGCTGTGCCGTGGCTGGGGCCGGAGCCGTGGGCTGGCCCGGAATCGGCGGCAGCTTGGGCAGCGAGCTGAGGGTGAGCGCCGACGGCACGTTCTCGTCGTCCGAGGCATCGCCCCTTGCGGCCGCCGGTGCCGGGACCGAAGCGGCCGGGGCAGGACGGGTGGCCTCGTGGCGCGGGGCCTCGACGGCGAAAGCGTTCTCGGCCGCGGCGGCGCGGTATCGAGCATGGGCGGCACGCTGGCACTGGAACGGCCCGTGCCGACCGGAGCCTCGTCATCACCGTCGTCATCGTCGAGGTCGTCGGCGCCGTTGGCACCGTCGGTCGAGCCGACGCACCGCCGTCTTCCTGGCGACGACGGCGACGGCCACCGCGACGACCGCGACGGCGGCGTTGGCCACCCTCGGTGTCTTGCCGGCGTCGGTGGAAGGCGCTTCGCTGTCGACCTCGCCCGTGGCGACGGCATCGACGCCCAGCGCCTCGGCGTCGAGGATCAGTTTATCGTCGTCGTTGACGACTGGCGCGGTCACCGGCTTCTCGGCGGGTTGCGCGGGGCGGCGGCCGCGACGGCCGGTGCGATGTTTACGTTGGCGGCTTTTTCGATGCGCTCGCCCTGCGGCTGGCGCTCGCCGCGCGGCTGACGCTCACGACGACCGGTGGTCTCACCCGCGGGCGAGGTTTCGGCACGGCCACCCTGGCGACCCTGCTGTGCCGGGTCCTTCTGGCGCGGTGCCTTCTCGTCGCCCTGGCGCGGCGCGGTGTCGTTACGCCCCTGGGCCGGCTTGTTGCCGTTACGCGGCTGCTGCGTCTTGCCCTGCGCGGGCAGGCCGTCACGGTCCTTGCGCGGACCTGCGCCTGGCGCGATTCGCCACCGCGGCCACGGCCTTCGTTGCCGCGACGGTCGTCACGGTCGCGGCGATTGCCGCGCTCGCTGCGCTCACCGCGTTCATTGCGATCGTTTCGCTCGTTGCGGCCACCGGAGCGAGCCTCGTCACGACGCGCCGACGGATTGGGCTGCGCGGCGGGGGCCGGTGCGGCGCCGTTGTTGCCGCCGAACAGGCTGCCGAACAGGCGCGAGAAGAAGCCACCCGCGGGAGTGGCAGGCGCGACCGGTGCGGCAGCGCGGGGAGCCGGTGCGGCGACGGCGACCGGCTCGGGCAGTTCTCGCGGACCGGGGCGGGCGACGACGGGACGACGCCCGTGACCAGCGGCTGCTCGCCGCTGCCCAGCGCCTGGCCCATCTTCGCAGGGCCTGGGCCACCACCGGGGTGGTGCGCTCGTAGCTGGGCTTGCTGTGCTCGCCCATGTCGACTTCGCGGATGCGGGTGATCTCGAGGTGCGGGGTCTCCAGCTTCTCGTCGGCGACGATGACCACGTGCACGTTGTGGCGCAGCTCGATCTCGACGACGCTGGCGCGCTTCTCGTTGAGCATGAAGTTGGCCACCGAGGACGGGGCCTGCACCAGGACCTGCCCGGTGTTTTCCTTCATGGCGTGTTCTTCGATCAGGCGCAGGGTGGACAGCGCCAGCGATTCCACGCTGCGGATGTGGCCATGGCCCTCGCAACGCGGGCAGACGATCTGGGTGGCTTCGCCCAGGCTGGGGCGCAGGCGCTGGCGGGACATCTCCAGCAGGCCGAAGCGCGAGATGCGACCGATCTGACGCGGGCGCGGTCCGCCTTGAGGGCGTCCTTCAGGCGCTCTTCCACCTCGCGCTGGTGGCGCGGGCTGTCCATGTCGATGAAGTCGATGACGATCAGGCCGCCGGCGTCGCGGATGCGCAGCTGGCGGGCGATCTCGGTCGCGGCTTCGAGGTTGTGTTGAACGCCGTCTCTTCGATGTCGCTGCCTTGGTGGCCTTCGACGAGTTGATGTCGATGGCGGTCAGGGCTTCGGTCTGGTCGATGACGATGGAGCCGCCCGAGGGCAGGCGCACGTTACGCTCGAAGATGCTGTCGATCTGGGTTTCGATCTGGTACCGCGAGAACAGCGGTGTCGGATCCTGGTAGAGCTTGAGCTTGCGGAGGTTGTTCGGCATCACCTGCTGGACGAAGTCGCGGGCGTCGTTGTACAGCGATTCCTCGTCGACCAGGATCTCGCCGATGTCGTTGCGCAGGTAGTCGCGCAGGCGCGGATGAACAGCTTCGATTCCTGGTAGATCAGGAACGGGCCTTCTGCGACTGCGACGCGCCGGAGATCGACTTCCACAGCTGGAGCAGGTAGTCCAGATCCCACTGCAGTTCCTCGGCATCGCGGCCCATGCCGGCGGTGCGCACGATGAGGCCCATGTCGTCGGGCACCTGCAGATGCTCCATGGCCTCCTTGAGGGCCTGGCGGTCTTCACCCTCGATGCGGCGCGAGACGCCGCCGGCACGGGGATTGTTGGGCATCAGCACCATGTATCGGCCGGCGAGGCTGATGAAGGTGGTCAGGGCGGCGCCCTTGTTGCCACGTTCTTCCTTCTCGACCTGGACGATGATCTCCTGGCCTTCCTTGAGGAGATCGCGGATGTTCGACTTGCCTTCCGCGTTGGGATTGAAATACTCGCGGGAGATTTCCTTCAGGGGAAGGAACCCGTGGCGCTCGGCGCCGTAGTCGACGAAGCAGGCTTCGAGCGAGGGCTCGACGCGGGTGATGCGGCCTTTGTAGATATTGGCTTTTTCTGCTCTCGCGGGACGGGATTTCGATATCGAGATCGTAGAGGTTCTGACCATCGACGATGGCCACACGCAACTCTTCGCGCTGAGTCGCGTTGATAAGCATACGCTTCATTTGTAATTTCCTCGGCCTTGCCGCGCGGCCGCGGGCCGCGGTGGCGCCCATGTGGCGGCCTGCCGGGGATCGCGCCGCAGCGGTGAGGCTTCAAGCGGCATGGGATCCGGGACCGATGCCTGGACCCGGCGTGATTCGTGATAAGCGCCTTGCAACCGGTCCGCGTCCCTACGGATTAGCCGGACAACCGCAACCCGAACCGTTACGATGTGGGGTGTCTTCGCGTTCCGCCTCCCTGGACGGACCCGCGTGGCACTCGCCTTACGTGACGGTACAGGCACCCCGCGAGAGATAAGTCTTCAGCGGAGCCTGGCGCTGGCCGAGTATCCTATCAATTTCGAGTTTTATCAATGCAGACGGCAACTTCCCTCGACGGCGGCCAAGGTGTGCGCATCGTCGAAATCGGACCCGAGCGGGACGGTCAGCGCGTGGACAACGCCTGATGATCCTCCTGAAGGGGGTGCCGCGCAGTCTGGTCTATCGCATCCTCCGGACGGGCCAGGTCCGCATCAACGGCAAGCGCGCGAAGCCGGAAACACGCCTGGCCGCCGGCGACATGCTACGGATTCCCCCGGTGCGCGTCGCGGAGCGCGATGAGACGGTGGCTCCGTCCGGCATGGTGAGGGCGGTGGCCGACTCGGTCATCTTCGAGGACAAGCATTTCCTCGTGATCGACAAGCCGGTGGGCATCGCCGCCCACGGCGGCAGCGGGGTCAGCCACGGGGCGATCGAGCTGCTGCGCGCGGCACGCCCCAACGAGCACCTGGAACTGGTCCACCGCCTGGACCGGGACACCAGCGGCGTGCTGGTGCTGGCGCGTTCGCGCCCGGGCCTGACTGGCCTGCAGGCGCTGATCCGCGAGAACGAAGTCACCAAGCAATACCTCTGCCTGATGACCGGCACACCGCGCAAGGCCAAGTTCGACGTCAATGCGCCGCTGCTGAAGTCGGTGATGCACGGTGGTGAACGCCTGGTGCGGGTGGATGACGGCGGCAAGCCGTCGCTCACCTTCTTCCAGGAGATGGAGCAGTACCCCGGTGCGCGCCTCGCCTGCCAGGCCACGGGCGACCCACCACACCAGATCCGCGTGCATGCTCAATATGTCGGACACCCGCTGGCGGGCGATCCCAAGTACGGCGACGAGGAAGCCAACAAGCGGCTGCGGGCGAAGGGACTGAAGCGGATGTTCCTGCACGCGGCGCGCATGAGTTTCGATCTTGGCGGCAAGAACTATGATTTTTCCTCGCCGTTGCCAGACGATCTGAAGGTTTTCCTGAACAATCTGCGCGGTTGATCCGATGGCCGGTGGTTTCGGCCACGGGGCCCTAGCCCAGGTAGCGGGCGCTGACTTCCAGCGACCGCAACGCGCCGCCACTGACGCAGGACTGCAGGACGACCGCGCTCAGGGCATGCGCCACGCCACCGGCAGCAGCGCGCGGTGGCGCAGATACCACCACGCCCAGCCCAGCTCACCGACGAAGCACAACTGCATCAGCAGGCCGTTCGGCGTGTGCAGCAGCGCGAAGACGGTGGCCGCCCCGAGTATGGCGAGCGGTCGTGGCCAGGCGCGGTCGAGCAGCGCCGCGACCATCCCCAGGATCAGCCACTGCTGGAACGTGGCCCACGCTAGGTAGACCAGCGCGCGTCCGAGCGGAGACCACGCGGGAGCATGGCCGGCAAGGGCGACAACGACGAGCGCCGCGGGCAGGGCGAGCGCGGGCACCCAGGCGACACGCCAGCCGACCAGCCAGCCCCATGGGGGCAGCCGACGCTGCGCGGCGAGCAGGCCCGCATAGGCCACACCGAGGACAAACAGCGCTACGTCGCCTGGGGGGGTGAAACGACAGCCCCAGGCTGACGATGAAGGCGACAGGGCCGAGGATGGCGAGCGCGGCATCCACCGGCCCGGCGTCGCCGTGGCGCAGCCGATGGCGGGCGACCAGCACGATCAGGTAGAACGAGGAAGCCAGCCAGGCCGCCCAGCCTGGGCTGGCGTCGTCGCTGCCGGAGGCAGGCCTGGCCCGGGAACGGCGTTCGTCCCGGCATCGGCGGTGCCGTCACCGAAGATCACGAGGGGATCGCGGGCACGCGCCACATCACGCCAGGCCAGCAGGGCTTCCGAGGTGAGGCCGGTCGGAACGGCGACGGTGGCAAGGTCGGCCGGCGAACGCGCGTCGGTCAACGACAGATAGGCACTGCGGAGGGTGAGCGTTGCCGCAGGCGACAGGCAACTGCCACGCAGGCGTAGCATCGCCGCGCGTCGGTGTGCCGGCACCACCGCCGCGCCGTGCTCGTCGGTCCAGGCAAGCCGATCCAGCCTCACGTCGCCTGTCGACAGCGGGCCCGGACCCAGGGTGCCAAGTCGGCACGCAGGCCCGGACTGTCCAGCGTCTGGCGAACCGTCAGGCCGTAGCGACCCGGGGCGCTCGCTTCGGCATCCAGGTGGAAGGCCGCTGTTCGTGCAAGATCCGCATCCCGACGCAGCGGCAGGCCGATCTCGAAACCGGTGGCGGCCCGGGCCTGCGCCACCAGCCCGCGGGGCGAGGACGACAGTTTGCCAGCGCCGAAGGCCCGCCCCGCCACCACATCCCCGGCATCCCGGAAGCGCCAGACCCAGGGTGACGCGCCTTGGGCGAGGGCGGCGCGGTCGGCCGCCCCGTCGCGTTCGATAGCCGTGTGGACCACCGAAGCCGCGAAGCGAGGCAAGGCAAAAAACAACAGGGCGACGGCGATGACGATCGTGGCGACGACCGTCGCCATCGCGGCCCCGCCGGGAGCGCGTGACGGCACGTCAGCGATCGAGCAGCGCTTCGACCCGTGCGGCACAGATCACGTCGTTGAGCGAGAGGCCGCCTACGTCGTGGGTAGACCACAAGACCTGGCAATGGCCGTAGCCGGCTTCCAGGTCCGGATGGTGATCTTCCTGGTTGGCCATGAAGCCCACGGCGTTGATGAAGCCGAGGGTGTGGCGGAAATCCGGGAAGGTAAAGTCCTTGACGATGGCCTTGCCGTCCGCGGTGACCGTCCAGCCGGGCAGGGTGGCCAGGTGCCCGTCGAGGGTGGCCCTGTCGAGCGCGTGCTCCGCACCCTTGCGCGGCTTGGCAGTGCTGGGAGGCGAGCGGGGAAAGCGACATGGGGAAGGTCCGTCCGGGGAAGCGCGAAGCGTCGGCGCTCCGGCCGGAATTGTCAAAAGGCGGCGCCCCGGACGAACAGTACTAGAATGGTGCTGTATTCCGGCGTCCCCACGCCGGTAACGGATCGGAGTGGCCATGATCGATATTTCGGAGCGCGCCCAGGCGCATTTCCAGCGCCTGCTCGCCCAGCAAGGTGGCGACGGCCTGGGCATTCGCCTGCGCGTGGTCGAGGCGGGCACGCCCGCCGCACAGTGCGAGCTGGAGTTCTGCGACGCCACGGAGCTCACCGGCGACGAGTGGACCGTCGAGTGCACCGGCTTCAACCTCTACGTCGACAGCGAGAGCATGCGCTGGCTCGACCCCGCCACCATCGACTACGAAACCCATGCCACCGGCAGCCAGCTCAATATTCGCGCACCGCGGATCAAGGGCGATGCACCGGGTGAGGGCGCGGGCATCGTCGAGCGGGTGCAGTTCGTGCTGGAGTCGGAGGTCGCCCCGCAGATCGCCTCGCACGGCGGCCGCATCTCGCTGGTCGAGGTCACGGCCGAGGGCGTGGTGGTTGTTGCGCTTCGGCGGCGGCTGCCACGGCTGCGGCATGGTCGATGTCACGCTGAAAAACGGCGTGGAGAAGACCCTGCGCGAGCGCGTGCCGGAAATTACCGAGGTGCGCGACGTTACGATCACGAGACCGGCGATACGCCGTACTTCGCCAAGGCGTAAGTACGGCCCGATCGATCAGTGCCTGGATGTGGTGTTCCAGGCCTTGCAGCTTCGTCGGCATCGTGGCGAAGTAGGCGGACACGTCGTCGATGTCCTGGTCGGACAGCGTCGCGGCGAAGCCCTTCATGATGGCGTTGTTGCGGCGGCCGTCCTTGTACTCGTGGAGCGCCTGCGCAAGGTAGTCGGCATTGGCCGGCCAGGCGCGGGTACTGCGGATCCACCGAGTTGCCGTCCTGGCCGTGGCAGGCCACGCAGGTGGCGATCTTGGTCTTGCCGCGGGCCGGGTCGCCGGCGGCGAAGCTCGAGGTGGCGGTCAGCGCGAAGAGCGCGCCGATGGCAATCAGGGAAAACCCACGGATCATCATTCGTCCTCGGCGGCTTACTTGGCGAGACTGGAAAGGTAGGCGGCGATGTCGTCGATGTCCTGGTCGGACATGCTCTGCGCCTGGGCGCCCATCGTTGGGTGAGTGCGCTCGCCGCTCTTGTAGGCCTTCAGGGCGTTGACGAGGTATTGCTCATTCTGGCCGCCGATGTGCGGCACGTGGTACTCGGGGTAGGCATTGGCATAGCCCGGTACGCCGTGGCAGCCATTGCAGGTGTAGACCAGCGTCCGCCCCCTGGCCTTGTCCCCTTCGGCATGCGGGCGGATGCGGCGCACAGAGCTACAGCGATCAGGCCAATCAGATGCAGACGCTTCATTAAGAGTTCCCTGGGTGCCGGTCGGGGCCGGGGTTGAACAGCCGTCGAAGTATAGAGGGCTGTTGCAAGGTGGAACAACTCAGGCGTAAGTGGCGGTCAGAAAAGGCTTTTGATGATGTGGAAACCGGCGATGTACTCGCCGGCGATGGTGCCGACGCAAACCAGGAAGAAGTTCAGCAGCGTGCGGGCCACACGGTTCTTCCACCAGCCGGTCCAGTGGGTGATGTCGTCGCGCAGGTGCTCGAAGTCGATCACGCGGGGTTTGCGCACCCAGGCCTCGGCCATGGCGCTGAACGCACCGGAGGGAATGCCCGGGCGGAACGGTTCAGTGGGCCGGCCACGAACGCGGCGACGATGGACAGCGGATGGCCGCCGGCGATCAGCGCACCCAGCGCGGACAGGCCGCCCGTGAGCAGGATCCAACTCTTCACCGCGTCGGCGCCCAGGCTGGGGCTGCGGTAGAACGCGAAGCCGATGGCGGCGAAGATCGCCAGCACCAGGCCCACGGCGAGCACCTTGGGCCACGGCGAGGCGGGTGGGGTGACGGCCAGGTCGTCGGCCGTGGCGCGCGCGTCGCCGTGCTGCGCCGCGAGCTGGTGGCTCATGCCCTTGAGATGGCCCGCACCGATGACGACCAGCACGGTGCGCGCCGGCGCGGTGGCATCCATGCGCCGGCCGTTTTCGCGCAGGCGCGCGGCCATGAATTCGTCGCGCTCCGCGATCAGTGCGCGGTACAGCGGCTCGGAATCCCTGGCGAAGTCACTGAAGGCGCTTTCAAGAAGATCGGACTGCTTGAGTTTCTCGATGTCCGCCTCGGCGATGTCCTCGCGTTCGAACACGCTGCCCAGCATGCCGGCCAGCAGGCCGAAACGCTGGAAGAAGCCGACGCTGCGCCAGGCGCGCTTGAGGGTGGTACCCACTTCGCGATCGACCAGCCATACCGGGATGCCGCGCGCGTCGGCGCCATCCATCGCGGCCTTCATTTCCGCGCCGGGCTCGATGCCGTATTGCGCGGCCAAGCGTTTCTGGAAACCGCCGAGCACCAGGCTGGCGGCGACCATGCCGGCCTTGCCTGGCGGATCACCTGGAAGAGGTCCATCTGCTTGAAGGCTTCCGGATCGCGGATGCCGTGCGCGCGGCTGGCGCAAAGTTCCACCGCCACCGCGTCGAAGTGCTCGCGTTCCAGCAGGGCCTCCACCGCCTGCACGCTGGCGCGTGACACGTGCGCCGTGCCGAGGATGACGTAGTCCACGCCGTCGCGCGTCATGCGCTCGATGGGCTGGCCGTCCAGTGCGGGATGCGGTGTGACGTCGTGCTCGGCGGGAATCATGCGCTCGGTTGTCCTGGGCTGGGGCTTAGTCGCGGAAGCGCTTGGTGAGGTCGCCATAGGCATCGATGCGGCGATCGCGCAGGAACGGCCAGATGCGACGCACGTGCTCGCTGCGCTGCATGTCGACATCGACGATCAGCAGTTCGCGGGCGTCGGTGCCGGCCTTGGCGAGGAACTCGCCCTGCGGCCCCGCCACGAAACTGGAACCCAGAACTGGATGCCGTTGCCGACGGCCGTGGGATCGGCTTCGTAGCCGGTGCGGTTGCAGGCGAGAAGGGGCAGGCCGTTGGCCACGGCATGGCCGCGCTGCACGGTGATCCAAGCCTCGCGCTGGCGCGCCTTTTCGTCGTCGGTGTCTTTCGGGTCCCAGCGATGGCGGTGGGATAGAACAGGATGTCGGCACCGGCCAGCGCCATCATGCGCGCGGCCTCGGGTACCACTGGTCCCAGCAGACCAGCACGCCGAGCTTGCCGACCGAGGTGGGGATGGGATCGAAACCCAGGTCGCCCGGCGTGAAGTAGAACTTCTCGTAGAAGGCCGGATCGTCGGGGATGTGCATCTTGCGGTACTTGCCGGCGATGGCGCGCGAGCGATCGAAGACCACGGCCGTGTTGTGGTACAGGCCAGTGGCGCGTTTCTCGAACAGCGAGGCGACGACGACGAGTTTCAGTTCCTCGGCCAGCTGGCCCAGGCGCTCGGTGCTGGGCCCGGGGATGGTCTCGGCGAGGTCGAAAAGGTCGACGTTCTCGTGCTGGCAGAAGTACGGGCCGTTGTGCAGTTCCTGCAGCAGCACCAGCTCGACGCCGGCCGCGGCGGCATCGCGAAGGCCTTGCTCGATCGCATCGAGGTTGGCGTCGCGGCTGCCGCGATCGGTTTCCTGGAGCAGGGCGACCTTGAGGGTGTGCGGGACATGACGGGCTCCTTCAGGCGGCGATGGCGGCGGGAAGCTGCATGGTGATGCAATGCAGGCTGCCGTTCTGCCAGATCAACGGACGGCATGGCACCTGCACCACCTCACGACCGGGGTGGGCGAGCCCGATGATGCGTGCGGCTTCGTCATCCCGGGCGTCGCCATACGCCGGCACACAGCACGGCGCCATTGACGATCAGGTAGTTGGCGTAGGAGGCCGCGAGTCGGCGACCTTCATCGAGGATCGGCTGCGCCCACGGCAGCGGATGCAACGGGTACGGGGCACCCTCCGGCGTCCGAAGCGCGGCCAGCTCATCGGCCATCGCGCCCAGTTCCGTGAAGTGCGGATCGGCGCGGTCGTCGCATGCCTGGTACACGATGCCACCGTCCTCGGAGAAGCGCGCCAGCGTATCGATATGGGCGTCGGTGTCGTCGCCTTCAAGGTAACCGTGGTCCAGCCACAGCACCCGGTCGGCGTGCAGGGTGGTGGCCAGCGTATCGGTCATCGTCTCGCGGGACAGCGTGGGGTGGCGCTGGGCGAGGCACTTCCACGTGGTGAGCACGGTGCCACGGCCGTCGCTCTCGATGCCGCCGCCCTCCAGCGCCCAGTCGATACGCCGGTGCGGCAGGCCCGACAGCACGCCGCGCTCGAGCAGGCCGGCGATCAGCGCGTCGTCCTGGTCGGCGCCGAACTTGCCGCCCCAACCGGTGAACCGGTAGTCGTTCAGCAGCACGCCGTTCGGGCCGGTCAGGGTGATCGGACCCGAATCGCGCAGCCAGGGTCGTCGTAGGGCAGCTCGATGAAGTGCAGGCGCGACATATCGGCACCGGCTTCCTCGATGGCCTGGCGCGCACGCTCACGCAGTGCGGCGTCGGCCACGATGACATGCAACGGTTCGAAGCGGGTGACGGCCACGGCCAGTGCGACGTAGGTGGTCTCGACCTCGGCCAGGCGATCGGCCCAGTCGGTATCCGCGTGGGGCCAGGCGATCAGGACGCCGGCCTGCGGCTCCCATTCGGCGGGCAGTCGATATGAGCTACGGTCGGTCATGGCAGGCAACGGCGCAAGGGGGGAGCCCGCTAGTGTAAAGCCTCCACCCCACCCGCCACACCAAGCCGTGTAGGAGCGCACGATGTGCGCGATCCGCTCCCTCAACCCCGCCTTACGCCCTCACCGCGGATTTTGCGGATTCACATTGTTCCCGGCAGGCGTGTTCAACACGGCATGCACCACATGACTACGCTCGAAATACACGATGTACCCTGGGTACATCCACCGGTTGATCACCGGCTGCTTCGCGCTGCCGCCACCGCGGGCATCCAGCTTCGAAGTGGGCGTACCGAACTGGCGTTCCACCTGGGCCATGCTCATGCCCTTGCGTGGCAGGTTCATGGCCTGCTCCTGCTGCACGCGGTTGACCAGCAGGCTGTCGCCGGCGCGAACGACCGGGGGCAGGGCGGCGGTCACGACGGCCAGGGCGGTCGCGAGGAAAACAGGCTTGAAGGTGTTCATGACGGCTCCGGCGCGCTCCCCATGCGGCGCAAGACGCCGTTTTAACAGATCGCCCCCACGCACGCCATGGGGCGGTCCGGCGGTCACGCCGGAGCGTGGCGTGCGTCGCGGTCCGGACGCGGATACGGCGGGGCGGCTATCATGGGCGGTCGCCAGCCGCCAGTTTGCCCAATCCATGATCTCGTTCCGCAACCTTGCCCTTCGCCGGGGCAGCCGCACCCTGCTGTCGCAGATGGACCTCACCATTCAGAGCGGGTGGAGCCTCGGCGTCATCGGCCGCAACGGCTGTGGCAAGTCCACCCTGTTCGCCGCGCTCAAGGGCGAGCTCGAACCGGAAGTGGGCGACCTGGACATGCCGTCCAAGGTCCGCCTGGCCTCGGTCGCGCAGGAAACCCCCGCGCTGCCGGACCCCGCCATCGATTACGTACTGGGTGGCGATGTGGAGGTGGCGGCCGTCCTGAAGGCCGAGGCGGAAGCCTACGAGCGGAAGACTACGAGGCCGTCGCGGTCGCCAACCAGCGCATCGAGGAACTGAACGGCTACGACGCCCGCGCGCGTGCCGGTCGGCTGATGCACGGCCTGGGCTTCAGCCCGGATACCCACGAGCGCGCGGTGGCGTCGTTCTCGGCGGCTGGCGCGTGCGCCTGAACCTGGCCCGCGCGCTGATGGCGCCGTCGGACCTGCTGTTGCTGGACGAACCGACCAACCATCTGGACTGGACGCCGTGCTCTGGCTGGAAGAGTGGCTACGCCGTTATCCCGGCACGCTGCTGATCATCTCGCACGATCGTGAATTCCTCGACGGCGTGATCTCGCACACCATGCACCTGCACGACGGCACGGCCAAGCTCTACACCGGCAACTACACCGCGTTCGAGCGTCAGCGCGCGGAGCACCTGCGCCAGCAGCAGATCGCCCATGTGCGCGAGCAGGCCGAACGTGCCCACCTGCAATCCTTCATCGACCGCTTCAAGGCCAAGGCGAGCAAGGCCAAGCAGGCGCAGTCGCGCATGAAGCGGCTGGAAAAGCTGGCCGGTACGGAAGCCGTGCGCGCAGAGCGCTCCTTCAGTTTCTCGTTCCCCACGCCGGACCGCCTGCCCACGTCGATGCTGCAGCTTGACCACATCGACGCCGGTTACGGCGAGCACGTGGTGCTGCGCGACGTGGCCTTCGGCCTGGAATCCGGTGATCGCATCGGCCTGCTCGGCCCCAACGGCGCGGGCAAGTCCACCATGGTGAAGTCGCTGGTGGGCGAGCTCGAACCGCTCACGGGCGAGCGCTCGTTCCACAAGGACATGAAGATCGGCTACTTCGCCCAGCACACGGTGGAAAGCCTGCACGAAGGCTGGAGCGCATACGACCACCTGCAGGAAAAGGCGCCTAACGCCGGCCAGCAGGCCTTGCGCGATTACCTGGGTACCTGGAATTTCCCCGCCGATCGCGTGTTCGAGCCGGTGGACAAGTTCTCCGGCGGTGAGCGCGCGCGCCTGGCGTTGGCCCTGATCGCGTGGGACAAACCCAACCTGCTGCTGCTCGACGAACCGACCAACCATCTGGACCTGGACATGCGCGAGGCCCTGGCCGATGCGCTGTCCGAGTTCGACGGTGCATTGGTGCTGGTCTCACACGATCGCCACCTGCTGGGCATGGTTTGCGACGAGTTCTGGCGCGTCGCCGACGGCAACGTCGATGCCTTCGATGGCGACCTGGACGACTACGCGAAATGGCTGCGCTCGCGCGCCACCACGCGCAAGACCGCCGCCGTGGCCTCGGCCGCGCCGGAAGCGCCCATCCAGGCCTCCGCGAAGGAGAAGCGCAAGCTCAGTGCCGAGGAACGCGAGAAGGAAAAACCGCTGCGTGCGCGCGTGAAAAAAATCGAGACGCAGATCGCCACGCTCGACAAGGAACTGGCCACGATCGAGGGCAAGCTCGCCGACCCGAAGGTCTACGACGGCCCCACGGTGGAGTTGATGAACCTCAGCCAGCGCCAGTCGTCGCTGCGCGGCGAGAAGGAAACCCTCGAGCTGGAATGGCTGGGCATCCTCGAGCAGATCGGGGACTGAGGCATGGGCGTCGTCCTCAACGTGCTGTTGCCGGGGCGCGACAAGCTGGCCGCCGTGGCCCCGTTCGCCACCTGGCTGGCGCGTGGCAGTACGTTGCCCGCCGCCGCGCCGGTTACCTCGCGGCGCTGGCCGAGTACTTTCGCTGGCCCGGCGGCCCGCTGCCGGCCGCGGCCCTGATCCGTCAGTCGGTAGCCGGCGATGCGGGCGCCGCGCGGTGGTTGTCGGCCGATCCGGCCTGGGTGCAGCCCGAACTCAGCGGCGCGCGCCTGCTGGCGTGCGGCAACCTGGGGCTGACGGCCGAGGAGTCGACCGCCCTGGTGGCCGCGCTGACCGAAACGTTCGAGGCGGAAGGCATGCGCCTGCAGATGGGCGATGCGCAGCACTGGCAGCTGCGCCTGCCCGCTGACGTGGACGTGCCGTCCTTTCCCGAGCCGGAAGACGCACTCGGTGCGGATCTCTTCGAGCAACTGCCCAAGGGCGACGCCGGACGGCGCTGGCGTGCCCTGATCAACGAGGCGCAGGTGGTGTTGCACAACCATCCGGTGAACCAGGCGCGCGCCTCGCGCGGCCTGCCGCCGGTCAACAGCGTATGGCTGTGGGGACCGGCGTGCTGCCCGACTGGGTCGAGTGCGGCCTTTCCCGTATCTACAGCGACGACCTGCTGGCCTGGTCGCTGGGCCACAAGGCCGATGTGGACGTGCAGGCACGCAGCGTGTTTGCCGTAGCGATGCCTCGCCGTATACCTTGCTCGACCTGCAGGATGCGCAGGCCGACGATTTCGCGCGATCGTGGTGGCCCGTCATCCAGGCGCGCCTCGAAAACGGCGCGGAGCTTCGTCTCGCGTTCGCCGACGGCACGCGCACGGTGCTGCACAAACATCACCGGCTGCGGTTCTGGCGCAAACCATGACGCGACGCGTGTGGCGCCGACGCGAGGCCGAGACCGCGCCGAGCGGCTGGCCCGGGCATATCCATCCCGTCATCCAGCGCATCTACGCCGCGCGTGGCGTGTGTACGCCCGATGGTGTGGAACATCGCCTGGCGCGGCTGCTGCCGCCGACGCTGCTGGGCGGGATGGATCGTGCCGTCGCAGTGCTCATGGAGGCCATCGCGAACGACCGTCACATCGTGGTGGCCGGCGACTACACTGATTGCGACGGCGCCACGGGCACGGCGGTGGCCGTGCGCGCCTGCGCCTGCTGGGTGCGCGGCATGTGGCGCACGTGGTGCCCAACCGTTTCGTGCACGGCTACGGCCTAAGCGAAGCCCTGGTGGCCTCGCTGCAACCGTCGCCCGACCTGATCGTCACCGTCGACAACGGCATTGCCAGCGTGGCCGGCGTCGCGCGGCGCGCGCGCGGGGCATCGGCGTGCTGATCACCGATCATCACCTGCCGGGCGACGCGCTGCCCGACGCCGATGCCATCGTGAACCCCAATCTTGCCGACGACGTTTCCCCAGCAAGGCGCTGGCGGGCGTCGGCGTGATGTTCTACCTGTTGCTGTCGCTGCGCGCCGCGTTGCGCGACGCCGGCCAATTCACGCAGGGCGAACCGGACCTGGGCGCGCTGCTCGACCTCGTCGCGCTCGGCACCGTCGCCGACCTGGTGCCGCTGGATTTCAACAACCGCGTGCTGGTCGAGGCCGGCCTGAAACGCATGCGCGCGGGCAAGGCCTGCGCCGGTATCACCGCGCTGATCGAAGCCAGCGGCCGCTCGCTGGCCACCATCGCCGCGACCGATCTGGCTTTCGCCATCGGCCCCCGGCTCAACGCGGCGGGGCGGCTCGAAGACATGTCGCTGGGCGTAGCCTGCCTGCTCACCTCACCGACGACGTGGGCATCGCACGGCGCTACGCGGACCAACTCTCCGGCATCAACCAGGAACGCCGCGAAATGCAGGCGGGCATGGTTGAGGAAGCCGAGCGGATGGTTGCGCGGGCGGCGCACGTGGATGCCGTGGGCGTGGCGTTGTTCGACGACGGCTGGCATCCGGGCATCGTCGGCCTGATCGCCTCGAAGCTGAAAGAGAAGCTGCATCGTCCCGTACTGGCCTTCGCGCCCGCCGGCGACGACACCGACGAGCTGCGCGGCTCCGCGCGCTCCATTCCCGGTTTCCACATCCGCGACGCGCTGGCCGAGATCGATGCAAAGCATCCCGGCCTGATCCTGCGCTTCGGCGGCCACGCGATGGCCGCCGGCCTCAGCCTGCAGGCGCGGGACTTCGATCGCTTCGCCGCGGCGTTCGACGCCGCCGCACGTCGCCACCTCGCGACGACGACCACCTCCAGGCGCTGGTGCATACCGACGGCGAACTGAACTACCGCGACCACACGCTGGACCTGGCGAAGCAGCTGCGCCACGCCGGTCCCTGGGGCCAGGCCTTCCCGCCGCCGGTGTTTGAAGCCCGATTCGAATGCGCTTCGTGGAAACCCATGGGCAGCCGCCACCTGCGCCTGCAACTGCGGCACACCCAGGGCGGCGCGCCGCTGGAGGCGGTGATGTTCAACTGCTACGAAGGCACGCCTCCGCCTGCGCGCATGCGTGTGGCCTATGAGCTATCGGTCAACGACTGGCAGGGCAGGGAAAGCGTGCGGTTGTTGCTGACGCATATGGAAGCCGTTTAAGGCCGAAGCCGTTGTCGCTCGTGGGGTGCGGGGGGGAGGCGTCGGGTGGTCACCCTCTGCGCTCGGGCAGCGGCCGCAAGCGGCCGAACTCGCTCAGAGGATGACCACCCGACACCTCCCTGACGACTGAGGTGCGTTGCTGGGAGAGCAACGCTCGCGGCGTCGCACGGAGCGGCATCTTCAGGGCCACCCCGCACGAGGTTGCCAACGCTTTGCTTTTCCATTCCCGCCTGCCTCTGTCGTCGCAGAGGTGCTGGGTGGTTACGCTCTGAGCGAGTTCGGCCGCTTGCGGCCGCTGCCCGAGCGCAGAGTGTGACCACCCAGCACCTCCTCGCCGCACCATGCAAGGACAACGGCTTCGGCTTCTTCGCGTCCCCACCCAGCGACTTGCCTGAAAAACCTCAGGCAAACCTGCCGCGCCGTCCACATATCTGAGACGGCGCCCGCCTAACCTCGGCGCCATGGCCAAGGTGAACTGGATACGGATGGGTGAGCGGCAGTACGCGGTCCTAGAGGGGACGACGCGGGGGTTCGCGCGGGTCAGTCCGCAGGATGGGCGCTGCGTTCGGAAATAAGAGCCGTCTACGTTGCGTTATTGTAATCTCGGTTCAGGTATCGCACAGGGGGGGACAAGGATGCAGCGATTTCAGCTTAGGTGCTGGCTAGTAGCCAGCTTTTGGGGCTTGGCATGCGGTGGGGCTCATGCCGATGGATTAACGAAGGTTACCTACTACTACACCGATCCCCAGGGAACGGTGCTCGCTACAGCCGATGAGCAAGGTAATCTACTCACCACAACAGATCGCAAGCCCTATGGAGAGCAGGCTTTAGGTGATCCGCAACCCGGCCCAGGTTATGCCGGTCATGTCGATGATCCGAGCTCCGGCTTAATTTACATGCAAGCCCGATATTACGACCCGAAAAGTGCGCGTTTCCTCAGTACCGATCCCCAAGTCGTGACACCGGGCAACCCGATGCAATTTGCGCGGTATAGCTATGCCAACAATAATCCTGTTGCAAATATCGACCCAGATGGCCGCCGCGCTGTAGTCGCCAATGGTCAGATTTTTATCCAGCCTGAAAACGGTGCAGCTCCAAACCTTTCCCCCATTCCCAATAACGTTGGCGCAGTTGGTTTCGGTCCGGCGGATCTATCGTTCCACACTTACGATGTCCGTACCTCGAGTACGCTGTCCTTGACGCAGGCGAGGGACGGACTGATGTACAACCCGACACCGGGTCGGGATTTGCCAGCCTCCCCTGGCGGTACCAGGAACAATGTTGGCAACATTCCCATTATGAATGGCGACAACTTCGTCCGCTCCTTTGTGGTCCCATCACCTAATCCGGCAAAATACTCAGATGTCGTAGTTAATTACACCATCGCCGGAGAGCATAAGCTGGCCGAAGGCTATGTCATGCGCTTCGGCGAGAAAAATAGCGATGGCAGCACCACGCTACGCAGCTACGGCGAGGGCAACAACTGGCACCAGAATCCTCTTTTGCAACCCATTTGGGCACCTCAGGTAGACCAGACGTGGCAGAAGAACCAGCACGACATTATCGACAACCAGCGATTCGGGGAATAACGCCTATGAGTAAGGTTTTATTCCTGTCGATGGCTTGCATTGGCCTCGTCGCCAGCTACGTCATGTTCAAGATGCGCTACGGGTGGTACCTCGCGAATGCGGATGCTCACTTCCTTGATCTTGGTTTCCTGACGTTAGCGTGCACATTGGTAGTACTTTGGTGGTCTTTCCCAGCCGTGTAGCCGTGGCTGTGGCGGGTGCCGCAATTTTTGTTTTCCCTCCGCTGCTCAAGCCCGACACCTTTGTGGCGATTGATATTCCCTTTGCCGCCCTGTCTCTGATCCCCATCTTCCTACTCGTCATCGCTACACACTTTCGGCGTCCGGCGCTTTAAGGAGCCGCGGTGGATTCGCGTCCCCAACCAGCGACTTGCCTGAAAAACCTCAGGCAAACCTGCCGCGCCGTCCACATATCTGAGACGGCGCCCGCCTAACCTCGGCGCCATGGCCAAGGTGAACTGGATACGATGGGTGAGCGGCAGTACGCGGTCCTCGAGGGGACGACGCGGCCGTTCGCGCGGGTCAGTCCGCAGGATGGGCGCTGGGTGGTGCGCTGGCGCTACGGGCCACGGCAGGGGCAGGGGACCGTGCTGCGCGGCATGTCCCTGATGCAGCGCATGGTGACCCGCTGGGCCGAGCACCATGAGGCCCGGCTGCGCAAGCTGATTCCGCCACCGGTGCAGGCCTATGCGCCGCCCAGCGCCGTGGAGCGTTATTTCTACGACGCCATCTGGCCGGGGTACGTGCCGGCGTCGCGCCGGCCGCGGCGGGAAGGCCGGGCCGGACGGGAGCGCCATTGAGGCGGGGGCCTACCTCCCACACATAGGCTGCATATCGTCTTTCCGCAGGTGGCGCCATGTCTCCCGAGTGTTTCGTCTCCGCCCTCCAGCAGGCCGTGGTCCGCGACAACCTCGCCGTCTACGCCGAACTGTTCCGCACCACCCCGGCCGAACGCGCGGTGGATCCGCACTGGGTGAACGCGCTGGAACTGTTCAACGGGCTGGACGAGGCTGGCAAGGAGGTCTTCCTCAAGGTGATCTGCCACACGATGATCGATACCACGGCCAACCTGCTGGGTATCGTCGATGGCTGCTGCCCGGTGGCGGGTATCGAGGGTGACGTGACGCTGTGCATCGACGGCCGCCCGATCGGCGGCGAACTGCAGGAGCTGTTCCTGGAACTCAACGAGGCGGCGGACGACGCCGGCTGACGTTGCGCATGGTGACTGGCACACTAGGGCCTGTTCGTTCCAGGTCATGCCATGCGTTCCCGTGCTTCCAGGGCGGTCGCCCTCGCGCTGCTGTCCGCGCTGTTCTTCACGCTCACCTATGTCCTCAACCGCGCCGTGGTCAGCGGCGGCGGGCACTGGCAGTGGGCCGTGATCCTGCGCTACCTGATCACGCTGCCGCTGCTGGCGGTGGTGCTGCCCTTCCGGGGCGGGCTGGGCGCCTTGCGCGGCGAACTGCGCGGGCATACGCGCACCTGGCTCACCTGGAGCGGCGTCGGTTTCGTGCTGTTCGGCGTACCCCTGACCTGGGCGGCCAGCAGCGGGCCGTCGTGGCTGGTGGCCGGCAGCTTCCAGACCACCGTGCTGGCCGGCCCCCTGCTGGCGCCCTTCATCTATCGCGACGAGCGGGCACGCTGGCAGGTCGGGGCGCTGTCGATCGGTGCGCTGATCGTGCTGGGCGTCATGCTGTTGCAGTTCGGCCACGCGCGGGGCGCGCTGGATGCCTCCGCCTGGCTGGCGGTGGGCGCGGTGGTGTTCGCCGCGTTCGCGTATCCGCTGGGCAACCGGATGATCCTGCTGCACCTGGAACGCACGGGCACCCGGCTGGGTGCCGTGCAGCGCGTGTTCGGGATGACCCTGGCCAGCGCGCCGGTGTGGCTGGTCTTCGCGGGCGTGGCATGGTTCACCCTGGGGCCACCGTCCCTGCGTGAGGTGCTGCTGGCCGGCGGCGTGGCCTTGTCTTCGGGCGTGGTGGCTACCGTGCTGTTCTTCCATGCCACCGAGATGGTCGGCCGCCAGGGCACCGCGCTGGCGCCGTGGAGGCCATGCAGGCCGCCGAACTGCTGTTCGCCACGTGCATCGGGGTGCTCTTCCTGCACGAAGCGTTGCCCGGTCCCCTCGCGGCCTTCGGTGCCGTGGCTATCGTCGTGGGCATCGCCCTGTTCGCGTGGGCGAGTGGTCGGGACGGTGCGCCCGATCCCGACGGGGTGGAGGCCGACCGGGCGCTTGACGTCGCCCAGACACGGGAAGCGTACGCTGCGCCTATCTTCCGGAGGTGCGCCATGAAACCCCTTGTCATCGCTTTCCTGCTCGGTTGCACCTTCGCCGCGTCGGCCGCGCAGACCCCGCCCGGCACTCACGGGCAGCGCGCGCCCGCGGCCGATCCGATGAAACGTTTCGCCTGGCGCGACGAGGCCGCGGGGTACACCTTCGTCGGGCCGCCGCGCTGGACGGGCAAGGTCACGGCCGTGCCGCTGGATTCCGCGGCACTGGCAAAGTCGGGTGCCACCAGCGGCGTGCGCTTCGTGGCCGGCTCCAAGACCCTGCTGGTGCTGCTGTCCTCCGACGACGAGCGCGCGCATGCGATGGCGAGCTCGGGCGCGCGGGAATTGTCCCGTCATGACGGCCATGTGCTGTCGCTGAAAACCGAGGCCGGTTCCGGCGCCCTGGCCCTGACCGACGACGAACTGGCGGCGGCGATCCAGTGGGACGGCGGCGACACGGGCACCTTGCCGCGCTGATGCGCTGACGCGGGCGGGGACATTCATACGCCAGACGTATCGAAGGGGATGTTCGCCGGTATCGATTCGACTCAATTCAGGATCTAGCCTAGACGACATGGCTCATTTTCTGGAGATTCCCGTGGACGGTTCGTCGCCCTTACCGGCCGTCGCGGCCGATCGCCGTATCAGGCATGGCACGCCGGCGTTCCGGCGCACCAACCTGGCCCTGTTCTCGTCGGGGTTCGCTACCTTCGGCCTGCTTTATTGCGTGCAGCCGTTGATGCCCGCGTTCTCGCACGATTTCGGCGTGGACGCGGCCAGCAGCAGCCTGTCGCTGTCACTGACCACCGCGTGCTGGCCGTGGGCATGCTGTTCGCCGGGGCGATCTCCGACGCCTGGGTCGCAAGCCGGTGATGCTGGCCTCGCTGCTGGGCTCGTCGCTGCTGGTGCTGCTCTCCGCCATGGCGCCTCACTGGGGCACGTTCCTGGTCATCCGCGCGGTGCTGGGTCTTACCCTGGCGGGCTTGCCCGCGGTGGCGATGACCTATGTGGGCGAGGAGATCCACGGCGATTCGCTTGGCTTCGCCATGGGGCTATATATCGGCGGCAATGCCCTTGGCGGGATGGGCGGGCGCCTGATCGCCGGCTTCCGCCGGGACCATGCCTCGTGGCGGGTAGCCGTGGCGATCATCGGCGGCCTCGGCCTGGTCGCATCGTATCTGGTGCTGCGGGGCTTGCCTGCGTCGGCGTATTTCGAGAAGCGGCGCGCGCATCCGCGGGCCCTGCTGCGCGTCGTTCGGATCGCTATGGCGCGACAGGGGCCTGCCGTGGCTGTTCGCGGAGGGCTTCCTGCTGATGGGCGCCTTCGTCACCATCTACAACTACGTCTCGTACCGGCTCATCGCCGCACCGTTCTCGCTGTCGCAGTCGCACGTGGGTGCCATCTTCACGGTCTACGTGATCGGTGTGGGCAGCTCGGCCTGGATGGGTGCGCTCGCCGGCCGGCTGGGTCGCCGTCGCGTGTTGTGGACGGCGTTCGTCATCATGCTGGCCGGCGTGGCACTGACGGCCAGCGCATCGTTAGGGGCCATCGTCGCGGGCATCGCGCTGTTGACCTTCGGTTTCTTCGGCGGCCATTCCATCGCCAGCAGCTGGGTGGGCCGGCGCGCGTCGTTCGCCAAGGCGCATGCGTCGTCGTTCTACCTGTTCGCGTACTACATGGGTTCGAGCATCGCCGGTTCGATCGGTGGCCTGGCCTGGACCCATGGCGGGTGGAACGGCGTGGCGATCTATGTGGCCGTGCTGATCGTTGCGGGCCTGGCCATCGCGTTGAAACTGCGCACGCTCACGCCCTTAGCATCAGCGCCGTAAATGCCTTCACCAAGGGCGACGGATCGTCACGACGGTGGGCGACGTGCAGCGCGCTTGCTGCATCGGGTGAATCGATGGCGACGTAGGCCACGCCGTCGACACGCACGTGGCGCAGCGAGTCGGGCAGCACGGCCACGCCCAGGCCCGCGGCTACCAGGCCGATCATCGTGGAGGACTCGCCGGCCTCCTGGGCGATGCGTGGCGTAAAACCCGCATGGCGGCACATCGACAGCAACTGGTCGTGCACGCCGGTGCCGGCGTCACGGCTGAAGACCACGAAGCGTTCGTCGGCCAACTCGTGCATGCGCAGCCTCGCGCGCCTGCGCCTGGCCAGCGGGTGGTCCGCACGTAAAACGGCCACCAGGGGTCGTCGACCAGCTTGTGCGAGACCAGCGTGGGGGGCAGCGTACCGCCACGCAGCAGGCCGACGTGCTGGCGTCCATCCAGCAGGCAGGCCACCTGCTGCAACGTGTTTCGTTCCACCAGTTCCAGCCGCACGTCGGGATAGGTGTCGCGGAAGGCGCGGATCGCTCGCGGGAACCGCTCGATCAACGGGGTGGAACGGGTGAAAGCCACATGCAGTTCGCCGATCTCGCCGCGCTCGGCGCGGCGCGCCCGGTCGGCCGCCTGGTCCACGCGCGCGACGATGTCGCGTGCGCCTCGAGGTAAACGCGACCGGCATCGGTGAGTTCCACGCGCCGGTTGGTCCGGCGCAGCAGGCGCAGGCCGAGCAGGCTTTCCAGGTCGCGGATCTGCTGGCTGAGCGGAGGCTGGGACATGCCCAGCCGCTCGGCGGCACGGCTGAAATGCAGCTCGTCGGCCACGGCGATGAAATAACGCAGGTGCCGCAGCTCGATGCCCATGGGCTGCCTAGTCCGGCCGGACGCGGATCAGGCCTTCCTGCGCGGTGGAGGCCACCAGCACGCCAGTGCGGGTGTAGATCATGCCGCGCGCCAGGCCACGCGCCCCCTGCGAGGTGGGGCTGTCGAACGAATACAGCAGCCAGTCGTCGATGCGGAACGGCGATGGAACCACAGCGCGTGGTCCAGGCTGGCCATCTGCATGTTGCGGGTGAGGTAGAGATGCCGTGGGGCAGGGTGGCCGTGCCGATCAGGTGGAAATCCGACGCGTAGGCCAGCAGTGCCTGGTGCAGTCCAAGGGTATCGTCGATCGGCGCGGTGAGGCGGAACCAGATGTGCTGGTACGGCGGACGCTTGGCCGGACGCAGTTCGTCGCGCGGCCACACATGGCGAAATTCGAACGGACCGTCGATGCCGAGCCAGCGTTGGGTCTTCTCCGGCAGCCGGGCAAGCTGGTCGGCGGTCATCGCGGGCATCGGCTCGACGTCTTCCGGCGCGGGCACCTCCGGCATCGACATCTGGTGCTCGTAGCCGGCTTCCGGTTCCTGGAACGAGATGGACCCGTTGAGGATGGGCTGGCCGTGCTGGATGGCGACCACGCGGCGCGACGAGAACGAGCCGCCGTCGCGCGTGCGCTCGACGCTGTAGACGATCGGTGCGTTGATGTCGCCGGCACGCAGGAAATAGGCATGCAGCGAGTGCGCTTCGCGGCGTGGATCCACCGTGCGCTGCGCGGCGGATAGCGCCTGGCCGAGCACCTGGCCGCCGAAGACGAACTTGGTGCCGATGTCGCGACTCTGGCCGCGGAAGAGGTTGTCTTCGAGGCGCTCGAGTTCGAGCAGTTCGACGAGTTCGCCGACGTGGTTGTCCGTCATGGGGTTCTCTGCTGAGCGGGGTGGCGACATGGCCGGAAAGTATAGCGGGCCTCAGCCCGCCAGCCGCGCGAGGCGGCCCGCATCGTAAGCGCGTGCCCAGGGGAATTGCGGACCCGGATCGCGCTTGCGTGGCACCTCGCGGTTCGGATCGTCGCTGGCGGGGACCATGGCCGTGTCCAGGTCTTCGTGGCCGGCGATATGGCGCAACGACGGGAAGCGCAGCGTGAGGTCGTCGAGCAGGGCGCGCAAGGCGTCGATCTGTTCGGTGGGGTACGGCTCGGTCATGACTTGCCGGGCCGAGTGGAACCAGTCGGGGTAACGGCCCGTATTGACCAGTTCGATGCCGATCGAGCGCGGGTTGTAGCCACGGGTGTGGTTGGCGACCCGGTGCGGATCGACGTAGCACTGGATCGTGCCGTCGCGATCGACGTAGTAATGCCCGCTGGCGCCCGTGCCCCGGTCCTCGTAGAGCACGCGTTCGCCGTACTCGCGCGCCATGGGCAGGTCGGGCAGCTCGGTGCAGTGGATGACGATCAGGTCCACCGCGTCGGCCGGGCGCTCCGGAGGCGGTGTTCGTAGGGGAGGGGATGGGGACGGATGTCGATCATGGCGCTTTGATAACATAGCCGGTCATTCCGCGTACGGAGTCCGCCATGCGCGGTCACATCATCCTTTCCCACGGTTCCGATTCCGGCCCCGACGCCACCAAGGTCAGCGCGCTGGCGGCCCTGGCCGACTCGCTCGGCTGGACCACGGTTCGCCCCGATTACCGCGACGACGACGCCCTCGGCCATGCCGGCTGCGTCGCCCCGCGGTTGGCGCGGCTGGGCCGGGCCATCGCGGACTCGCCGGCGCCCCCGATCCTGGTCGGCTCCAGCATGGGCGCCTTCGTTTCGGGCCTGGCCTCGCTGCAGGCCCCGGTGGCCGGGGTGTTCCTGCTGGCGTTGCCCGCGCGCATCCCGGGCTACGACCAGGCCTTCGATCTTGCCAAGGGCGTGCCCGCCTTCATGATCCACGGCTATGCGGACGATGTCTGCCCGGTGGACGACGCCTTCGCCTTCGCGCGCGGCCACGCCATACCGATGCTGCTGGTCGAGGACGACCACCGGTTGGGTAACGTCATGGCGGACATCGAAGCGACCTTCCGCCGTTTCCTCGGGGACCTGGCATGAATTTCTTCGCCACCTGCCCGAAGGGCCTGGAATACCTGCTCAAGGACGAACTGATCACCATCGGCGCGAAGGACGTACGTGAGGCCCTGGCCGGCGTGTCCTTTGCCGGTGACATCGAGACGGCCTACCGCGCCTGCCTGTGGTCGCGCATGGCCAGCCGCGTGCTGCTGCCGTTGGCCGAGTTCGACGCCGCCGACCAGGACGCCCTTTATGCGGGCGTGCAGGACATCGACTGGGCCACCCACCTGGCCGCGCACGGCACGCTGGCCGTGGACGCGAACACGGCACAGAGCAAGCTCACCCACAGCCAGTTCATCGCGCTGAAGACCAAGGACGCCATCGTCGACCAGTTCCGTGCGGCTAGCGGCGCGCGACCGGACATCGATCCGGAAGAACCCGACCTGCGTGTCAACGTGCGCCTGCGCCGCGACCGCGCCACGCTGTCGATCGACCTATCGGGCTGCCGTTGCATCGTCGCAACTGGCGCGAGCAGCAAGGCGAGGCGCCGCTGAAGGAAAACCTCGCCGCCGCCATGCTGGTGCGTGCGCAGTGGCCGCGCATCTACGCCGAGGGCGGTGCGCTGGTGGATCCGATGTGCGGCTCGGGCACGCTGCTGATCGAAGGCGCGCTCATGGCCGCCGACGTCGCGCCCGGCCTGCGTCGCGACTACTACGGTTTCCTCGGCTGGGCCAAGCACGATTACGCGTTGTGGCGTTCGATCTACGACGAGGCGAAGGCACGGGCGGAGGAAGGTCTGCGCGCCCTGCGCCCTGTGTTCTTCGGCAGCGATGCGGACGCGCAGATGGTGCAGACCGCCAAGCGCAACGCGCAAAGCGCGGGCATGGCGGGCTTCGTGCACCTCGACAAGCGTGACGCGGTGCACGTGTCGCCGCCGCCGGAGACCCCGCTGGGCCTGGTCATCACCAACCCGCCCTACGGCGAACGCCTGGGCGATCGTGCCGAACTGCCGGCGCTCTATCGCGACTTCGGCCAGGCGCTGAAGGACCGTTTCGCCGGCTGGCGCGCGGCAGTGCTGGCCGGTGACGAGGAACTGGGTCGGGCGCTGCGACTCAGCCCCGACAAACGCTACGCCCTGTTCAACGGCGCGCTGGAAACCCCTCTGCTGACCTATGCGCTGCGCGCACGCGACGAAGCCCCCCGCGAAGCGAAGCCGCTGTCGCCCGGCGCGGAGATGCTGAAGAACCGCCTGGAGAAGAACGTCCGCCACCTGCGCAAGCGGCTCACCCGCGAGGGCATCACCTGCTGGCGCGCCTACGACCAGGACCTGCCCGAGTACGCCGCCGCCATCGACGTCTACGAAAACTGGCTGCACATCCAGGAGTACAAGGCGCCGCAGGACGTGCCGGTGGACGTGGCGCGTATTCGCATGCGCGAGATCGGTCGCGTGGCCAGCGAGGTGTTTGGCATTCCCCGTGAGCGCATCGCGGTGAAGACGCGTGAGCGCGGCAAGGGTGGCTCGAAGTACGGCCAGTTCGACCAGAAGGGCGAGTTCATCGAGGTGGGCGAGGGCGGTCTGCGCTTCCTCATCAACCCCACCGACTACCTCGACACCGGTCTGTTCCTCGACCATCGCCTGGTCCGCGAGAAGATCCGCGAACTGGCGCCGGGCAAGCACTTCCTCAACCTGTTCGCCTACACGGGCACGGCCAGCGTCTACGCCGCGGCGGGCGATGCGCGCGATACCACGACGGTGGATCTGTCCGGCACCTACCTGGACTGGGCGTCGCGCAACCTGGCGTTGAACGGCTTCGAAGGCGCACGCCACCGCCTGGTGCAGGAGGACGCCCTGACCTTCCTCGAGAAGCGCTCGATGCAGTACGGGCTGATTTACGTCGACCCGCCCACGTTCTCCAACTCCAAGAAGGCCGACGACTTCGACGTGCAGCGCGACCACGTGAAGCTTCTGATGCTTTGCCTGGACCGGCTGTTGCCGGATGGAGTCATTGTTTTCTCGAACAATTTCCGTCGTTTCCAGCTTGATAAGGCAGCCCTGGAGCCCCACTTTTCCATTGAGGACTGGAGCGCGCCCAGCATCCCGTTCGACTTCTCCCGCCGGCACAATATTCACGGTTGCTGGCTGCTCCGGAAGCCGTTCGTGAATCCGTGGAAAACGTGAATTAAGGGTGTAGAAAACTTCAGATTGGATTCAGTGGCCGAGCGCGAATCTGCAGTCAACACCCGGAGGTAACTGTCATGAAAGGTAAGTTCGTAAAGTCCGCTCTCGTCCTCGCCGCTGCGGGTCTGATGGCGTTCGCACCCGGCGCTTTTGCCCGCGGTGGTTATTACGGCGGCTACCATGGCGGTTACGGCTATGGTTACCACGGTGGCTACTACGGCGGTCGCTGGTTGGTACTACGGTCGCGGCCACTACGACCATGCCGGCCGCTGGATCGCTGGCGCCATTGTTGCCGGTGCGGTCGTCGGCTTGGTCGCCAACGCCACGCAGCCGCGCACGGTGGTGTATGACAACGGCCCGGGCTACTACTACCCGCAACCCACGTATTACGCGCCGCCCACCCGTACGATCGTCTATGACGATGCGCCGGTGGTTACGCGTCGGGTGACCACCACGACCACTTATGTGGACGATGGTTACGGTGGTACTCGTTATGTGCGTGACGACGGGTATTGATCGCAGTCGTTTTCGTTGCGTAGTTCGATTGAGGGAGCCCGGCGCAAGCCGGGCTCTTTTGTTTGTGGGTGGTGGCGTTGGGTTTACGGTGAGGGCTCGCCTTCGGCTTCGCGTTGGGCTTTGGGTCGTGGAGCAAGAGCCGGCGGGTGCCACCCTCGTGGCCACGCCTGCGGCGACCCGAAGGGAAGGGCCGCTGGCGCGGCCGTATATCCATTGCCCTTCGGGCGGCGGGTCGGGCTTCGAACGGGGGTTCCGATTCGCCCTCCTGGCTCAGCGGAAACGGCGGCCGTCCTGGCCGGCCCCGCTACGCGGCCTTGTCCGTTCGAAGCCCTCGCCTGCGGCTACCGGCCCCGAAGGTGGCACCCGCCGGCTCTTCCGGACACTGAGGTTGCGTGTGTGGAAAGCGCAGAACTGGGCTTCGCTTCGTTGCTGGGAACGCTCGCTTGCCTGTGGCGCATGGCATCGGTCGCATTAGGTGGGTTGAGGGTTCGCGCACGTGCGTGCGCTCCTACCCCGCCGGCAGACCATGCGTTTGGTGATCCACAACCTGTTCTACCCCTTGGGTAGGAGCCCACGATGTGGGCGAACAACCAACAAAGCGCTGACGCCGTACCCCGAACATTGCTCGTTCGTTACCACTCGCTGCTCGCCCAGCACCCCACCTCAGTTTGAGGAAGAGCCGGCGGGTAGCCCCCTCGGTGCCGGTAGCCGCAGGCGAGGGCTTCGAACGGACAAGCCGCGTAGCGGGGCCGGCCAGGACGGCCGGCCATTTTTGCTGAGCCATGGATGGCGAATCAAAAATCCCCGTTCGAAGCCCGACCCGGGCCCGAAGGGCAATCAATAAACGGCCGCGAACGCGGCCCTTCATTTACGGGTCGCCGCAGGCGTGGCACCGAGGGGGCTACCCGCCGGCTCTTGCTCCAAGGCCTAAGCCCCCCAGTGCGATGCCGCAGGCGAGCCCTAGAAAACGCCAAAACGATCCAAACGAAGCGAGTCCGGCCTTAACCACCGGAGACGGCAGCTGCGCCCCGACCCACGCCGCTTGGCGCTCTTCTTCATCGACTCGAACGTCGCCTTGTCCACCGTCTGCACGGACTGGATCTGGCACGGCGGATCGTCGCGGCGAAGGATTTTCTCATCGATGCCGCCGCAGATACGCATCTCGCCCAAGGCCTTGTCGCTGTTGGACGACTTGAAGCGAATGCCGCCGCCCAAGTCCATACGCGGGCAGTCCACGCTGGTCTTCACCACGAAGTGATTGGGGCCGTTGCGTACAGCCACCGTGCGCGCGTCGACCACCGCCCATTCGTTGATGCGGTCGGTGCGCAGGCAGTCGTTGAAGGGCAGTTCGTTGCGGGCCTGCGGCGACGGCCCGGGACTTGGCGGGTGATCCTGCGCGTGCGCGGCGGCGCCCAGGAGAAGAAGCGAAGCGGTGAACAGGATTCGGGCGGTCATGACGCGGTCCTCCGGGAGGAATGGCGATGTTAAGCCGGGATCGGCCCACGGGCCAGACTGACAGGGGACACGGTGCACCTTTCGTTAAGAGCGTGAAGGATGCCACTCACGTTCGTTGAACGTTTCCTCGGCCATCCTTTCCGTAATGACTGACGCTAATAAGGCCGCACAGGAGGCCAGCGCATGACGGTCCGCCCGCTTGGCCTCGAACCGACCCCCTCGGACCCTGCGGACCTCGCCACGCGCTTCCTCGGCGTACGCCGTCGCAGCGCCGAATTGGCCTCGCGGCTGCGGCCGGAGGACACGGTCATCCAGTCGATGCCCGATGCCAGCCCGACCAAGTGGCACCTCGCGCACACTACATGGTTCTTCGAGCACTTCGTCCTGGGCCAAACTCAGGGCTACGTGCCGGCGAACCCGGAGTGGCATTTCCTGTTCAATTCGTACTATCAGTCGGTAGGCCCGATGCATGCACGTCCCCATCGGGGCATGATCACGCGGCCGGACTTCGCCGAGGTGCTCGATTACCGGTGCCGTGTAGACGATGCCGTGGCTGAGCGCCTCATGCGGGGCGACGATCCTGCGTTGGCCGCCGTGGTCGAACTGGGCTGCCAGCATGAGCAGCAACCCAGGAATTGCTTCTCACCGACATCAAGCACGCGTTTGCCCAGAATCCGCTGGAGCCGGCGTTCGCCGCCGAGGCGCCTCGAGCGCTTTCCGTCGCCGCGCCGGCCTTGCGCTATGTGCCGTTCGACGAGGGCGTGGTGGAGGTGGGCCACGTCGGTGACGAGTTCCATTTCGACAACGAAGGCCCGCGTCATCGCACCTGGCGCCAGGCGGGTTCGCTGGCCAACCGCCCCGTGACGAACGCCGAGTTCCTCGCGTTCGTGCAGGACGGCGGTTATCGCGATCCGTTGCTGTGGCTGTCGGATGGCTGGGCCACCGTGCAGGCCGAGGGCTGGCAGCGCCCGTTGTACTGGGACGAGGCGTGCGAGACGGAGTTCACCCTGCAAGGTCGCCACGCGATCGATCCGCACGCGCCGGTGTGTCACATAAGCTATTTCGAGGCCGACGCGTTCGCGCGCTGGGCCGGCGCGCGGCTGCCGACGGAGGTCGAATGGGAAACCATGGCCGCGTCGCTGCCGATACGCGGCAATTTCCAGGACAACGGTTTGTTCCACCCACGTGCATCGTCGTTCGAAACCGACCTGGGTCAGATGTACGGCGATGTTTGGGAATGGACGATGAGCCCCTATGTCAGTTATCCGGGGTTTCGTCCACTGGACGGCGCGCTGGGGGAATACAACGGCAAGTTCATGAACGGTCAGTGGATACTCCGCGGAGGCTCCTGCGCGACGCCCTCCGATCATATTCGTGCCACTTACCGTAATTTTTTTCCTCCCCATGCGCGCTGGCAGTTCACGGGGATACGACTGGGAAACGATCGATGAGTGCTCAACCCAAAGACATCCGTGTCGACGACCGCCATCCGGATGTCGAGGACACCCTCGAGACGGTGCGGCGTGGCCTCGGGGCCAAGATCAAGAAGCTGCCGTCGCGTCTGTTCTACGATGAGCGCGGCTCAGCGTTGTTCGAGGCTATCTGCGAACAGCCGGAGTACTACCTCACGCGGACGGAGATTCGCATCATGCGCGATCACGCGGCGGATATTGCCGACGTGATCGGCCCTGACGTACGTCTGGTCGAGTACGGCAGCGGCAGCGGGATCAAGACGCGGATGCTGCTGGAGCACCTGGTCACGCCCGTGGCCTATGTGCCGGTGGAAATCTCGCGCACAGCGCTGATGGAAAGCGTCGCCGAGTTGTCCACGCGTTTCCCCGACGTACCCATGCAGCCGGTGTGCGCCGACTTTACCCAGCCGCTGCGGCTGCCGGTGGCGTCGCGCTCGCCGCGGCGCACGGTCATCTACTTTCCGGCTCGACCATCGGCAATTTCGAAGCGAAGGATGCGATGAAGATCCTTCGGCAGATGCGCGCCGAGATGAGCGACGGCGGCGGTGTGCTGATCGGCGTGGACCTGAAGAAGGACGCCGCACAGATCGAGGCGGCGTATAACGACGCCGCCGGCGTCACGCGCGACTTCACGCTCAACATGCTGGTGCGGCTCAATCGCGAGATCGGTACGGATTTTGATCTCGACGCGTTCCGTCACCGTGCGCGCTACAACGTGCTGGCCGGCCGGATCGAGACCTCACTGGTCAGCACGCGCCATCAGGTGGTGCATGTGGGCGGCGATGCCTTCACCTTCCGCGAGGACGAGGCGATGCAGGTGGAATACAGCTGCAAGTATTCGCTGGACGATTTCGCGCAGATGGCGAACAAGGCGGGGTTGTCGGTTGAGCAGGTCTGGATGGACGAAGATCGTCGTTTCAGCGTGCAGTACCTGGTGCGGACGACGCCGGTAGTGTAGGAGCGCGCGATGCGCGCGACATCTTTTGGAGCCGAACCCGAGGGCTGGCGCGCCAGCTTCAAGGATTCCGCGAAAAGATGTCGCGCGCATCGCGCGCTCCTACATGTGGGGTTTGCGTTGAACGGGGGTGCGCGCATCGCGCGCTCGTACGGGGTAGGGTCTACGGGTTAGGGTGGGGTGGATCAGTCGGGGCGGCGCGCCCCGAGGGATACCAGCAGGTCTTGCGCGGTACGGATGCGCTCGGCGCTGCCGGGTAGTTCCAGGATCACCCTGAGCTTGTCCTGGCCGTCCATCTTGAAGATGCGCGGCTGTTGCTGGATCAGTTTGATCAGCGCCATCGGGTCGATGTCGGGCTTGTCGCGGAAGGTGACGCGTCCTCCACTGGCGCCGAAGTCCACCTTGCGGATGCCGAGCGGGGTGGCCATCAGTTTCAATTGGGCCACGGCGAACAGGCACTTGGTCTGCTCGGGCAACAGTCCGAAGCGGTCGATCATCTCCACTTGCAGCTCGCGCAGGCCGTGCTCGTCGCGTGCGCTGGCGATGCGCTTGTATAGCGTCAGGCGCGTGTGGACGTCGGGAAGGTAGTCTTCGGGGATCAGTGCGGGCAGGTGCAGTTCCACCTCGGTCTCGTGCTCGGAGGTGAGGTCGAAGTCCGGTACCTTGCCCGACTTCAGCGCACGCACGGCGCGGTCCAGCAGCTCGGTGTACAGCCCGAAGCCGATCTCCTGGATCTGGCCGGACTGTTCCTCGCCCAGCATCTCGCCCGCACCGCGGATCTCCAGGTCGTGGGTGGCGAGGGTGAAGCCGGCACCCAGTTCCTCGAGCGACGCCAGCGCTTCCAGGCGCTTCTCCGCATCGGCCGTCATCGCCTTGCGGTCGGGCACGATGAGGTAGGCGTAGGCGCGGTGGTGCGAGCGACCCACGCGCCCACGCAACTGGTGCAGCTGGGCCAGGCCGAAACGGTCCGCACGGTTCACCACGATGGTATTGGCGGTGGGGATGTCGATGCCCGATTCGATGATGGTGGTGGACACCAGCACGTTGAACCGCTGCCGATGGAAATCGGCCATCACCTGTTCCAGCTCGCGCTCGGGCATCTGGCCGTGGGCGACGCGGATGCGCGCCTCGGGCACCAGTTCGCCCAGTTCGCGTGAGATGCGCTCAATCGACTCCACTTCATTGTGCAGGAAGTAGACCTGGCCGCCGCGCGCCAACTCGCGCTGGATGGCTTCGCGGATCAGCGCAGGCTGGTAAGTGGAAATCAGGGTGCGCACGGCCGTGCGATGGGCCGGTGGGGTGGCGATGATAGACAGGTCACGCAGGCCGCTCATCGCCATGTTCAGCGTGCGCGGGATCGGCGTGGCGGTGAGGGTCAGCAGGTCGACCTCGGCACGCAGCTTCTTCAGCTGTTCCTTCTGGCGGACGCCGAAACGCTGTTCTTCGTCGACGATCACCAGGCCCAGGTCCTTGAAGCGGATCTCCGGCCCCAGCAGCTTGTGCGTACCCACGATGACGTCGATCTGGCCGTCGGCCAGCCGTTGCAGTGCGCCATCCACTTCCTTTTTCGACTTGAAGCGGGAGATGACGTCCACGCGCACCGGCCAGTCCGCGAAGCGGTCGGCGAAATTGCGGTAATGCTGCTGGGCAAGCAGGGTGGTCGGCACCAACACGGCCACCTGCTTGCCTGCGGTGGCGGCGGCAAAGGCCGCACGCAGGGCTACCTCGGTCTTGCCGAAGCCCACGTCGCCACAGACCACGCGATCCATGGCGCGGGGCGCGGCCAGGTCGACGATGACCGCATCGATCGCCGCCTGCTGGTCGGGGGTTTCCTCGAAGGGGAAGGTGGCCGCGAATTCCTCGATCATCGGGCGGTCGACGGACAGCGACTGGCCCTGGCGCGCTTCGCGCTGGGCGTAGATGCCCAGCATTCGGCGGCCACGTCGCGGACCTTCTCGGCTGCCTTCTTGCGCGCGCGCTCCCAGGCGTCGCCGCCCAGCGAGTGCAGCGGTGCCAGTTCCGGCGCGGTACCGGTGTAGCGACTGACCAGACCGAGCTGGGCCACCGGCACGTAGAGCTTGTCGCCCTTGGCGTATTCGATGGTGAGGAATTCGCCCGGCATGTCGCCCACATCCAGGGAAACGAGGCCCTGGTAGCGGCCGACACCGTGGTCGATGTGGACGATGGGCGAGCCGATCGACAGCTCGGTCAGGTCCTTGATGATGCTTTCGGGATCGCGCGCGGCACCTGCGCGACGCTTGCGATCGGTGCGCACGCGCTCGCCGAACAACTCACGCTCGGTGAGTACGGTGAAGGCCGGCTTCGTGATCGCGAAACCCTGCTCCAGGGACGCGACGGTGATAGCGAGCTTCTCGTCGCGCGCGAGGAAATCCTTCCAGCTTTCCAGGTTGACCGGGTTCAGGCCGGCACCGGCCAGTTGTTCGATCAGTGCCTCGCGGCGACCGGCGGAGTCCGCCGCGATCAGCACGTTGCCCTTGTAGCTGGACAGGAAATGCCGCAGCGCCGCGCCCGGTTCGTCGCCCTTGCGATTCAGCGGCACCTCCGGTGCCGGCTGCGTCCCCAGATCCACGGCGTGTTCGTGACCGGCGGGTACGACGTCGATCCGCACCTGCTTGTTGAGGCGTTCGCGCAGTTGCTCCGGCGGCAGGTAGATCTCCGCCGGCGGCAGCACGGGGCGCTCGATATCGTGCGCGCGCTGGTCGTAGCGCTCGGCGGTCTGCGTCCAGAACTGCTCGGCCGCGGCCAGCGTGCCCTCGCCCAGGACGAACATCGCATCGCCGGCGATGTAGTCGAACAGGGTTTCGGTCGCGCCGAAGAACAGTGGCAGGTAGTACTCGATGCCGCCGGGCGTCACGCCTTCCTTCATGTCCTGGTAGAGCGGGCAGCGACGGATGTCGATGGGGAAGCGTTCGCGAAGGTTGGCGCGGAAGGTCTTCGCGGCGTCGTCGGTCAGCGGGAATTCGCGTGCGGGCAGCAGGTCCACGCTGTCCACCTGGTGGGTGGAACGCTGGGTTTCGGTGTCGAAGCTGCGGATGGACTCGATCTCGTCGTCGAACAGTTCCACGCGGTAGGGCTCGTCGGCGCCCATCGCGTAGATGTCGATGAGTGCGCCGCGCACGGCGAAGTCGCCCGGTTCGGCCACCTGCGGCACGTTGCGGTAGCCGGCAGCCTCCAGCCGACGCTGCTCGGCGCCCAGGTCGAGCTTCTGGCCCTTGCGCAGCACCAGTCCCGAGCCCGTGATATGGGTACGTGGCGCGATGCGCTGCATCAGCGTGGCCACCGGCACCACCAGCACGCCGCGCCGGGTGGTGGGCAGGCGATAGAGCGTGGCGATACGCTGGGAGACCACTTCCGGGTGCGGGCTGAAGACGTCGTAGGGCAGGTTTCCCAGTCCGGGAAATGCAGCACCGGCAGTTCGCCGGCGAACACACGCCAGTTCGCTCTCCAGGGTGTCGGCACTGCGGGTGTCGCGAGTGACCACGACCAGCACGCCCTCGTGCGCGCGTGCCGCCTCGGCGACTTCGAGTGCCCACGCCGAGCCATGGGGCGTGGCCCAGTAGCGGCGGGTCTTGGCGGTGGCGGGGAGCGACGGGCGGGGGAGCACTAGAGGCATGGAGTCGGCTTGGCAGCTTGCGGACAAGCCGACGATTGTACTACCTGCCCGTGAAGGGCCAGCGGTGCCGGCAGGTCGGGCGGGATCAGTCGGTGATGTCGGGCTCGAAGAAACTCCAACGTACGTCCGTGAACTCGGCCTTGAAGTCGGCCTCGACGATGTTGATCGCCTCGACCATGGCCCGCGCGGTGGGCGAGGGGCTCATGCGGGCCTTGATCGCGACCATCACCTCGTTACCCATCTGCAGGGTGAGCAGGTTGTAGACGGTATCGATTTCCGGGCGGCCCTCGAGGAAGGCCATCATCTGCACGCGGCGCTTCGGCTCCACGCCTTGGCCGATCAGCAGCGCCTTGACCTCGCGCGCCACGGCCACCGCCACCACGATCAGCAGCACGCCGATGGCGATGGTGCCGATGGCGTCGAACAGGAGGTTGCCCGTGATCATCGTGAGCCCCACGGCGACCAGCGCGAAGCACAGCCCAAGCAGTGCGGCGAGGTCTTCGCCGAAGATCACCAGCAGCTCGCTGGCGCGGGTTTCGCGAAACCATTGCCAGAGCGGCTGGTCGCCGCGGGCCTTGTTCACTTCCTGCATGCAGCCATGCATGGAAATGCCTTCGGTGACGATCGAGAAGACCAGGACGCCGACGGCCAGCCAGGCCCACTTCAGCGGTTCAGGGTGGGTCAGCTTGTGCACGCCCTCGTACACCGAGAACATGCCGCCGACGCTGAAAAGCAGGATCGCCACGAGGAACGACCAGAAGTACAGCGCGCGACCCCACCCGAGCGGATAGTCCGCCGACGGGGGACGCTTGGCCTGGCGCATGCCCAGCAACAGCAGGCCCTGGTTGCCGCAATCGGCCAGGGAATGGACCGCCTCGGCCAGCATGGCCCCGGAGCCGGTGAAGATGGCCGCCACGAGCTTGGCGACGAAGATGGCGAAGTTGGCTCCGAGCGCGAGAAAGATGGCGCGCTTCGAATCGGCGTGTCCCGACATGTGATCCCTGTTCCCGATGGGTAATCGCAGGATCTTACCGTAGGATGCCTACGCCCACGCCGAAACTCACGTTCGGATGGCCACCGGACATCTCCTTGGCCGTCCATACGTGCGACCGGTTTACCGTCACCAGCGGGAAGGTGTAGGACGCCTGGCCCACGTTGGAGGCGCGCGTGCCGTTGAGACGTCCCGACACCGTGACCAGCCCACCCGCCGGATAGTCCAGGCTTTCGAACATAACCGGGCATGGCGGCGATGAAACGGCCGTTGCCGGTGTCGTTGGCCTGCGGCCGCTGCGAGCGGTCCAGCGGGTAAGCCAGAATCTCGATCTCGCTGTGGTCGGCGAAGTTGCTGACCTTGACGATGCGCCCGCCCCAGATGACGTCGGCGCTGCCGTAGCGTTCCGGCTCTCGGGCGACCTGCGACGGTGGCACGGCGGCGTTGTTGGGCGTGGGCTTGTAGATCGGTGCCGGCGCGCAGGCGGACAGGGCGGCGGCGAGCAAGAAAGCGGCGGCGGTCGAACGAACGGTCTGCGGGCGCATGGGTCGGCTCCTGGCGTGTGCGCCCAATCTACCGCCGGCGGACTGAACGTGGCGACTGCGGCGCGTGGGCTACGTCTTCATCCTTGCCTTCCTCGACCAGCCAGGTCAGGCGGTACTCGGACTGGCCAGCGGTGCCCAGGAGTTTTGGCAGCAGCTTGAGCGCATCGCGCAAGGCGTCATCCAGCTTCCACGGCGCGTTCACGATGGCGATGCCCGTGCCGTTCAGGCGCAGCGGGGAGTCGTCAGGGCGCAGCAAAAGTTCGGCCACGAGCACGCGGCGGGCGCCGCACTTGGTCAGCCAGCGATGGAACGGCTGGACATGGCTGCGCAGCTTGATCGGGTACCACACGGCGTAGACGCCGGTAGGCCACTTTTCCAGTGCGGCTTTCAGCGTCTTCTCGATCACCCGGAACTCGGCCTCCTGCGCCTCGAACGGGGGATCGATGAGGACCAGACCACGTTTTTCCTTCGGCGGAACGAAGGCCTTCATGGCTTCGTAGCCGTCGCGCTCGTGAACGTGTATGCGCTTGTCGTGATGGAACAGCTGGCGCAGGGCGCCGGATTCGTCGTTGCGCAGGTCCACCATCTGGGCGGAATCGGTGTCGCGCATGAGGTGCGCGGCGATCCACGGTGAGCCCGGGTAGTAACGCAGCGTATCGCTGCCTTCGTTGCAGGCCCGGACGATTTCGAGGTATTTCCATAGCAGGGGCGGCAGCCCGCTGGCGGTCTTGAGGATACCGAAGCCTTCGTCCGCCTCGGCCGTCTTGCGCGCCTCGTTGCCCTGAAGGTCGTAACGGCCGCTGCCGGCATGGGTGTCGATGTAGCAGAACGGCGAGGCCTTCTGCTTCAAGGCATTGATGAGGGCCACGAGCACCATGTGCTTGAGGACATCGGCAAAATTGCCGGCATGGTAAGCGTGACGGTAGTTCATATGGGGAGTATACCGGCCCAAGGCCGGTATGCCGTAGGAGCGCACGATGTGCGCGACATGTTTTGAGGCCAGGCATCCAGATTCACGCGCCAGCGCCGAGGTTGTTGGCGAAAAGATGTCGCGCACATGCGTGCACTCCTACAGCCGCATCCAGCAGCCCCTCAATACGCGAACGTCACCCGCTTCTTCGCCGCATCACCGTTCTCGATCCGGTCCAGCACGCCAATGGCAAAATCCGCTATGGAGATCCTGCTGTGCCCACCGGCATCGACCAGCAGCTGCTCGCCACCAACCGGAAGTGGCCTTTGCGCTCGCCGGGGGCGATCTCCGCTGCGGGGCTGATATAGGTCCAGTCCACCGCCGCCGCGCTGGCACGAAATGCCTTCAGCGCCTCGATCTGCGCATTCGCGGCCGTCTTCCATGCCTCGGGGAAATGCGGATCGTCGATGACGCGCACGCCGGGCGCGGTTTCCAGGCTGCCGGCGCCGCCGACCCAGGCGAAGCGCTTCACGTGCGCGGCGGCCAGCGTGTCGAGCAGGGTGGTGGCCTGGCGGGGGACGTTGGCGGGATCGGCGTGGTCGTTGAGGCTGGCGATGGCGGCATCGGCGCCGCCAAGGGAAGGCGCGAACGAGGCCGGTTCGGCCACGTCGCCCTTCACGACTTGAAGCTTCGGATGCTTCGTCGCGAGCTTAGATGGGTCGCGGACCACCGCCGTGACCTCGTGGCCGCGGGCCAGGGCCTCGTCGAGGATCACGTTGCCGATGTTGCCGGTGGCGCCGAACAGGACGATCTTCATGGAAAAGCCTCGGGTTGGTCAGGTCAGCGGCACAGCATGCGCCGCGCACCGTTATGGAAAAACAAAATCTGCGCGATACATCGTAAACTCCTGCTTTACGATCCCGGCCCAGCCCAGCCCAGCCCAGCCCATGGCCATCGACATCAATCTCAACCGTCTCGGCGTCTTCGTCGCCCTGGTCCGCGCCGGCTCGTTCACGGCCGCCGCCGAACAGCTGGGTACGACCAAGGCGATGGTCAGCCAGCACCTGGCCCGGCTGGAAGCCGAGCTTGGTGTGCAGCTGCTGGTACGCAGCACTCGCCGCATGGCCCTGACCGACGCGGGGGAGCGTTTCCATGAGGATTGCGCGCGCGTGCTGGCGGAGGCGGAAGCCGCGATCGGCCGCCTGAGCGAATGTCGCGATACGCCGATGGGCACGCTGCGCATCAGCGCCGCGAACGATCATGGGATCAACGTGGTGGCGCCGGCCCTGGCTGCCTATGCCGAGCGTTATCCACAGGTTCGCGTGGAACTGGTGGTGAGCGACACCGTCACCGACCTGATCGCCGAGCGCTTCGACCTGGCCATCCGCCTGGGCTGGCTGCGCGACTCCGGTCTGCGCGCGACGAAGCTGTCCAGCTTCCGGCAATGCCTGGTGGCCTCCCCGGCGTATCTCGCCCGCCACGGCATCCCCACGCTGCCCGAAGACCTGGCCGCGCATCGCTGGATCGCGGTGACGGTGCTCGCCTCGCCGACCCGCTGGGTGTTCACCGACCCGGAAGGCGTGGATCATGTGGTGCAGACCCGCGCCGTAGCCAGCGCCAACAGCGCCACGGCGGCATACCGCTTCGTGCTCGAAGGACTGGGACTATCTGTGCTGCCGACTACATCGTGGAGGGCGAACTGAAAGCAGGTGGCCTGGTGGCCGTGCTGCCAGGCTATACCTTGCCCGAGGGCGGCGTGCATGCCGTCTATCCGGGCAACCAGCCACCAGCGAAGGTGCGTGCGTTCATCGACCTGCTCAAGGCACGCCTGGCCTCGGGGCACGACGACCACCGTTGACCGGGCAACGTCGGTCAGTGGGCTTGGTAGAGCCTGCCCAGCTCCGCGGTTTTTGTCTGGATGAGGGTCATGCCCGCGTCGACGAGGTCGCCCGGGCTCATGTCATGTCCGAAGAAGCGACGCAGCATCTCTTTGGGAGGCGCGTCGAAACCCGAGGCCATCATGGTCTCGTAGCGCTTCTGGAAATCACGCGGATCCGTCGTCGCCATCGTGAACATCTTCGTCGCCAGCAATCCGGCGTAGAGGTAGTTGGCCAGGTACAGCGGATCTTCGAACATCAGGCGTTTCCCGATCCACGCGTGTTTCAACTCCGGATCGATATCGGGCCAGATTTCAAAGCGCCGGGTGATGGCGAACGTCAGGGCGTCCAGGTCGGCGGCGTTGCGGATCTTGCCGCCGATCACGCCGTCGTAGATGGCTTCCTCCAGCTGGGCTTCCTCCGCGGAAGTGAAGATCTCGAAGGTCATCTCGTCAAGCTGGGCTTGCAGGTAATACGCCCGCATGGCGGGGTCCGGCGCATGCCGATAGAGGTGCTCATAGAAAAGCATCTCGTTGAGGATGGCGATGGCTTCCATCATCCAGCTGGGGCCATGGTATAGAATGGCGAGACGCCGTGTTCGTTCATCAGTTCGCTGTGCAATGCGTGCCCGCCCTCGTGCGCGACCACGCTCGCACTTTCAGACTGGAGCTCCACTCGCCGAGGAACAGACCCGGCGACACCCCTGGCGAAGCGATCGAGAAGTTATCGTCGACGCGGTTGCCATGCGTGGTCGCGAGGTCCGTGCGATGGGAAGCCGGATCCAGCAGGGCGGTGAAACGCGCCACGTAGTCACGGCCGAGCGGAGCAAGTGCGGCAGGCACAGTGCGACGAATCTGTTCGTAGTCGAATGTGGGCGCCGTGACGCGAGGCGTTGTCCACGCCATGTCCCAGCTGTGCGCGACATCGATTTTCGCCATGCGAGCGATCCTGCCGGCGCGCAGGCGCTGGTAGTCCATCAGCACCGAGGCGCGCGCCTCGACGGCCTGTGCGGTCGCGTCCACATCGGTGCGATCGAGTTGGCGCGCGAAGTAGGCAGCCTCGGGCGCATCGGGGAAGTGTTGCAGGTTCGCTGTACGGTCGTTGATCCGCACGATGCCGATCAATAGCGCGGCATAGGTTTCGGCCCGTGCGGCGTCGGCCGCATGGCGCTGCTGCCACGCCTGCTGTCGCACCGCGCGGTCATCATCCATGGACAGCCGGTCGGCGTCCTTGCCTGCATCGAGATCGCCTGTCGCCGTCCGCACGCTGCCGTAGACGGTCGACCGGCGAGTCTTCTGGTAGGTGGTCCACAGGGCACTGCTGCCCTGGTCGGCGAGCTCGTCCAGGATCGTCTGCTCGGCAGCCGGCAACTCGTGCGGCTGTCCGCGGATGGCGAGATCCCATACATAGGCATACCGGGCGAGCGCCGGCTCGGCGCGTGCGGCCTGATCGAATCCGGATTTCCCCAGAGTGCGCAACGTGTCGCGCACGTGGTCGACGATGGTGTCGCGCCATCGGTCTGAGCGGCGCTCAAGGCCTCTGCCGCTGCGTGATCGTCTATGTCCAACGAGGCGCGGAGATGGAGATAGGCCGTATGCCGTTGGTTGCGGGCTAGCAAACCCTCCGCATGGTGAAGATAGGCCAGCAGGTCGGCCGGCGACGGCGACGAAAGGATGGGCAGGCTGGCGATATCGGCTTCCAGGGAGACCCGCGAGGTGGCCTCGGCGGCTGGCGAGGCGAAATAGGGTGTCGGGTCGATGCGATAGGTCGCGGCTATGGCCGCGCCGGGCAGGCAGGCGAGCAAGGCGGTGAGCAGATAAGAGGTGCGCATGGGGCACAACGTAACAAACGCCCTTTCAAGGTGCTTTACCGCGATTAACGCGGTTGTCGCGCCTTAACCCGGAGCTGTCGCCACGCGGTGGGGGTAATCGCATGCACCGCCCGAAACGAACGTGAGAACTGTGCGGCGCCGGCGAAGCCGCACTCCAGCGCGATATCCAGCATGGGGCGACGGGTGGTGCGCAGCAGGACGGCTGCACGGTCCACGCGGAGCCGACGCACGTAATCGCCGACGGTGCATTCGTGGACGACGCGGAACGTCCGGGCCAGGTGCACGGGGTGCCGCCCAGCCACGCGGGCCAGTTGTTCGAGGCTTACGTCGCGCGACGGATCCTCGTGAAGGAAGTCGCGAACACGCCGAAGCCATGCCGGCTCAGGGCGACTGCGCTGCTCGAGGCCACGGCCGCCAGGGCCAGCGCTTCCATAGCCAGACCCTGCGCGCTCAGGTGCGCGAAGTCGTCGTCCATGTCCAGCTGCGCGGCGATACGGCGGCCCAGGCCAAGCAGCGCCAAGGAGCGGCGCAGCAGGGGGCGGCCATCGAGCTTCACCGCGTGCTCGGCAAGCAACAGGGTCGTTTCCGTGTCGGGCGAGAAAAGCACCTTGAGTGCGCCGTCGCGGCCAAAGCGTTGCGCATGTGCCGCATGGGCAGGACAGAACAGCAAGTCACCTGGGTCGTGCTCGTTGGTCTGCCCGAGGATACATTCCTCGTAGCGTCCGCCGATGACCAGACAGAACCAGGGTTCGTCATGGGCGTGCGTGGCCATGGCACCGTGGGGAGCGTAGTGGGACACGTGGAGTTCGTCGATGCCGCTCATAGCCCCTTCCCCGGACCGCCATCCTGATCGTGACTATGCTCGTCCTGGGCTGGCCGGAGCAAGTGCCGGGCAGCCCACTTTTTGTCCGCGAAGAGGAGCAGGGCCGAGGGCATTGACGCTCAGGTGACCTGGCTGCCCAGCCGCAGGTTGATGCCCAGGGTGGCCGCCAATTGCCGCATGGCCTCGTCGTCGCGTGAGGACGTGATCCAGCCGGCATAGACGTCGTCGTCGTCCGCTTCGCGAGCCCACAACGTGTAACCGTACTGGTTGAGCTGGTCGAAAGCCCGGCTGAAGATCTCGGGGCCGTCGATATCCTCGTGGAATTCGTCCTCGCTGGGGTCGCCGTCCCAGTCGATGGTGACGTCGCTCCATCGCGAGACCAGCTCGCTGATCGCATCCACCAGCGTGCGGGTATCGTCGGCGTCCACTTCGAAGCTGGACTGCCAGTCGGTGACCTGCGCCACGACACGGACGGGATCGTCGTCGCCCTGGTCCTCGATTTCCGTACGGTAGACCGTGAACTGGCGCAGCGCGTTTTCCTCGTCGCCCGGGTTGATCAGCAGCAACAGCTGCCACACCTGGGACTCGACGGTATCGTCGCTTTCTTCGTCGTCGAACTCGCGTTCTTCGGGGTAATCGTCGTCGTAGCTCATGGGGAAGGACCTGTGGGAATCGGCGAAATCATCGCACGATGCGCGTCAAAGCGTCGCAGTCCTTGAAATGGACGTCCAATCGACCGGGTTGACATCGGGTCGCTGCGGTGCAACAAATGGCAACCGGCCCTATCCAGGCGACACCCGCTCATCGTGAACGCACACACCCGCCACGCACCTGCCTTTCCGTCGATGTCAGCGGCCATGCCGCGATGTCCGGCCGGCACGGCGTGTCGTTCGTGTCGACGGGCCTGAGCGACTGACGCCACGCGTTGCGCGTCCCCTGCGGGTTCGCCGCAGGTAACGATTTTTGATCCTTTCCGGCCACGCCGGCTGCCGCTGCGTCCGCCGCGACGCCGTGCCGCCGCTCCCGGCTTTCCGGCGCCGAAGGTGCCGATCCTTCCAACGTTTTCCAGGGGAATGTCCCACCCATGCCGTCTTCGACCCATCGTCGTCACCCGTTGTCCCTCGCGCTGGCCCTCGTGCTCGGTGCCATGTCCGCCCATGCCCAGGAAGCCGCCCCCGCGGACAATGCGGAATCGGCAAAACCTAGCCAGCTGGACACGGTAATCGTTACCGGCACCCGCAGTACCGAGCGCACCGTATCCAGCTCGCTGCAGGCCATCGATGTCATCACCCCGCAGCAATTGCAGCAGACGGCGCCACCCAGCTCACAGCCGCGTTGGCGCGCCTGGTCCCGTCGCTCAATTTTCCGCAGCCGACCACGATCAGCGGTGCCGAAGTGGCCCGTCCCGTGACGTTGCGCGGTCTCAGCCCGGACCAGGTGCTGGTGCTGATCGACGGCAAGCGCCAGCACGCGGGCGCGTTCCTCAACCTGGGCGGTGCGATCGGGCGCGGCTCCAATCCCGTGGACCTCAACGCCATACCCGTCTCGGCGGTGGAGCGCATCGAAGTGCTGCGCGACGGGCAGTCGGCGCGCTATGGCTCCGATGCCATCGGTGGCGTGATCAACGTGATCCTGAAGAAGTCCGGCACGGGCGGGCAGGTGACCGCCAAGTTCGGCGGTTACGATGCCGGCGATGGCCTCCAGCGCCAGCTGAGCGCGGACACCGGGTTCAAGCTGGGCGACAAGGGCTCGATCCATGTCGCCATCGACACGCAGAACAACGACGGCACCAACCGCGCCGGCCTGGATCGTACGGCCGCCTCGGTCGGTACTACTTACGGCAAGCAGGTCTATTGGCTGGGCGACCCCGCCGTGCAGTCGAACAAGGTGTCGCTGGTGGGGCAGTACGCTTTCAGCAAGGCGGCCGAGGTATATGTCGAAGCCCTTTACCGGCGCGATCGCGACGAGACCGCCAGCCTGTATCGCCACCGCGGCGAATCGACCAACGTCGCGTCGATCTATCCGCAGGGCTACCTGCCGGTGAACGTGCCCATCGTCAACGACACCACGCTGACCGCCGGCGTGCGCGGCGAGTTCGACAGCGGCTGGCACTACGATGCGTCGGTCAGTCATGGCTCGAACGAATACGATCAGCGTAGCCACGCGATCAACGCGGACTACTATCGCGCGTTCGGCAGCACGCCGTTCTTCATCCAGGGCGCCGATTACAAGACCAACCAGCAGGTGGCCAACCTCGACATCGGCAAGGAGTTCAGCCCGTCGTGGTGCCCAACCCGGTCAGCGTGTCGTTCGGTGCGGAATACCTGCGCCAGGGCTACAAGGTGAAGCCGGGCGACGCCGTGTCGCAGTACGGCGCCAACGGCGGCATCACCGGCGACCTGCAAGGCAACTGGCAACGCCACGACACGTCGGTGTACATCGACCTGGACACCAACCTGACCGACCGCTTCGCCGTGTCGCTGGCGGGCCGCCACGAGCAGTACAGCGATTTCGGCGGCACCACGTCCGGGTCTTTGTCGGGACGCTTCGACTTCACTCCGCGCGTGGCGCTGCGCGGCAGCGTCGGCACGGGCTTCCGTGCGCCCACGCTGGTGCAGCAGCACTATGCGGATATCTCCTCGCAATTGCAGGACCTCGGCCAGGGCCAGGTGCTGGTGCAGTCGGGCACGTTCCCCGTGGACTCTGCAGCCGCCAGCCTGCTCGGCGCGGTGAAGCTCAAGCCCGAGAAGTCGCGCAGCGCGACGCTGGCCTGGTGCTGGAACCGCGGGACGGGGAACGTCAGTGCCGACGCGTACTGGATCAAGATCGCCAACCGGATCAATCTGTCGTCCAACATTCCGGTCAACACGCGGCCGTCAACGCCTACCTGGCCGCCAGCGGGGTGGACGCGAACTACCAGTCGATCCGCTATTTCACCAATGCGGTGAACACACGCACGCGCGGGCTGGACATCGTCAGCCAGTACGGTTTCGATTTTGCAAACGGGGATCGCCTCAACACACCACCGTGGGCTGGGCATACAACGAAAACAAAGTGACGCGGGTGAAGCCGAACCCGGCGATCCTCGACGAACTGGGCGTGGCGGTGCAGCGCGTCGAGCGCCGCGAGCGCCGGGGCTCCTGGGCGACACCAATCCACGGACCAAGCTCGACGTGGGCTTCGATTACCTGCACAGCCGCTGGGCGGCACACGCCAACGTGCAGCGCTACGGTAGTTACACCGTCTACAGCAACAGCGGCCCGCGCTTGACCAGGACTTCGACCATCGTTGGACGCTTGATGTACGGCCGACTACAACCTCGACCGCTGGACGTTCACCGCCGGCGCGGACAACGCATTCAATGCGCGACCGGAGCAGGTGAAGTACGCCAACTCCACCAGCGGCAACTTCAAGTACAGCCTGTTTTCACCGTTGAGCTGGAACGGACGCTACTACTACGCCAGCGTGACCTACCGGTGGGATTGATGTCGATGCGTGTGTGCTTTTGCTTGCCCTTTCACTGACCGCCACGGCCGCGGTTGCCTCGTCGGGTGTCGAGACGACGGTCGCGGACACGCCGCTGGCCGGTTTTACTCCCGCTTCGTCCGCTACCGAACGTGAAACGGAGCGTCGTGTGGACGCCGCGCTGGACGGCGCCGACCTGGACGGCTGGCTGCGCCGGCTTACCTCGGCACCCAACCATGTGGGGTCGCCGCACAACGACGAGAACGCCCCCGCTTCATCGCCGACAGCCTGCGCCAGTGGGGCTGGGACGTACAGGTGGAGTCCACCCGGGTACTCGTCGCCTATCCCACGGTGCAGAAGCTTGCCTTGCTGGACGGTGACGGCTACGCGGCGGACTTCACCGAGCCGGCGGTGGCCGGCGATGCCGACACAGCGCGGCGTGACGGCGTGCTGCCGGGCATGGAGGCGTACAGTCCCGACGGCGCGGTGGACGCGCCGATGATCTACGTCAACGAGGGGCTGGCGAAGGACTATGCCGACCTGGCGCGCACGGGACAATCCGTCGCGGGCAAGGTGGTGCTGGTGAAGTCCAGCGGTGCCGGTCGCTGGGTCAAGCCGCGGCTCTCGCGCAGCAGCAGGGCGCGGTGGGCGTGGTCATCTACTCCGACCCGCAGGCCGACGGCTTCACCAAGGGCGATGTCTATCCCACCGGCGCATGGCGCACGCCGCGCACCCTGCAGCGCGGCACGCTGGGCATCGACAGCGTGCTGGATGCCGGCAGCGCGAAGACGATCCAGGCGGCCAGGCATACCGACGACCTGTCGATCCCGGTGGTGACCATCGGCTACGGCGATGCCGAGCACTTCCTGCGGGCGTTGGGTGGCCGCGTCGTACCGAGCCGCTGGCAGGGTGGACTGCCGCTGACGTATCACATCGGTGGCGAGGCACGTGTCCTCTGGAAGTCCGGTCGCCGTGGGAGTGGCGCACGCTGCACAACGTCGTCGCCACGCTCCGCGGCAGCCGCTACCCGGACGAGTGGGTGATCCGTGGCGTGCACCACGACGCCTGGGTCTACGGGGCCTGGGACCCGCTGGCGGGCACGACGACGTTGCTAGCCGAAGCGAAAGCCATCGGTGAGCTGGCCAAGGCGGGCGTTCGTCCCAAGCGCACATTGGTCTTCGCCACTGGGATGGCGAAGAACTGGGCATCCTCGGCTCGCGCGCTGGACGGAGCGACATGCGGGGAATTGGCGAAGAAGGCGGGTGTTCTACCTCAACAACGACACCACCGGCCGCGGACTGCTTGCCGCCCAGGGCGACCATCGATCGGCGCACTGGTGGATGGCGTCGCTGCCGACCTGCGCGATCCAGAGACGGGAGGCGAGCGAGTGCAGGCCGCCGTCTCGCCAAGCGCGCCGTGGACGCCGACGAGAAGGGCAGGGAGGCACCCGCCGGCCCGATCGTGCTGCCGCGGCTGGGCACGGTTCCGATTACCTGGCCTTCGCCCATCGCTTCGGCGTGCCCTCGCTGCACGTGCGTTACGGTTACGACCGCGACGGCGACGAGGAAAGCGTGCCGGTCTACCACTCGCTCTACGACACGTATGCGCATTACCAGCGCTTCGGCGATCCGGGCCTGGCCTATGTCGGCCTGCTGGCGAAGACCAATGCGCGCCTGGCCTTGCGTGTCGCCAACGCCGACGTGCTGCCCTGGCGGTTCAGTGTCTTCGCGCAGGCGCTCGGTCGCGATATCGATCGGGTGCAGCCGGCGCGACGAAAGCGCACGACGAAGCGCAGCGGCACAACGCGCTGCTGGCGGACGGGTCGTACCGCCTGGCAGAGGTGGCTTACCGGCAGTTGCAGCCGCCGGCGCGGATGGACGACGCATGGCAGCCGGTGGACCTGGACGCCTTGCGTGCGGCGCAGCGTGACTTGGCAGCAGCGGCAACCGCTTACGATGCGGCGGCCGACGCCAGCGGGGACATCCCACCCGCGGATGCCATCCGCGTCAATCGCTACCTGCGGGAAATCGGCGACGCCTACCTGCAGGCCGACGGTCTGCCGCAGCGGCGCGCCTACCGCAACCTGTTGCAGGCACCGGCGCAAGGAGGGTGAAGACGTCGCGACCTTGCCGGGGATCGGCGATGCGATCGACGCGAAAGCGTGGGACGAGGACGACGACGAAACGGCGTTGACCGTGGAAGCGACGCGCCAGGCGACCAAGGCCTTGCAGCAAGCGGCCGCCGTGTTGTCGGAGCGAAAACCTAGTGCCACGTCGCCGGAGGGGCAACGATCCCCGCCCTTCCGGTGCACCGGGCATGCACTCGGCTATAGTCCGCCGCACTCTCAAGGCGGATGCAGGCATGAACGACACCTCGCAAAAAACACGGGTCGCATCGCAAGAAAGTGTGGGCCACCCATTCGTTACGCGCATGCCCGCCCGCGCCTGCTGGTCGGTGCGGCCGCTGCCGTCATCGCGGCGGTGGTGCTGGAATTCAGCGGGCTGCCGCGTTCGCTGCCCTTGCTGATCGGTTTCGATATCGGTGCGGTCGTTGTACTTCGTGCTGCTGCTGCGCATCTTCGTCGGTGCCAATCCGGCCACGATGCGCGGTCAGGCCTCGCAGCAGGACACCGGGCGCTGGACCACCCTGCTCAGCGGCGTCGTGCTGTCCGCCGTGGTGCTGGGTGCGGTTACCACCGAGCTCAACTCCAGCGACAAGGGCGGCGTCATGGCGATCGCGGTGGCGGCCAGCACGATCGTCCTGGCGTGGACATTCATGAACACGCTGTTCTCGCTGCACTATGCGCACGGCTATTACGGCGAGTTTGGTGAGCGCACAAGGGCCTGGACTTCCCCGGCGACGAAGAACCCGACTACTGGGATTTCGCCTATTTCGCCTTCACCATCGGCATGACCTTCCAGGTTTCCGACGTGCAGATCACTACGCGCTGCCCCGCCGTGTCGGGCTGATGCATAGCGCCATCGCTTTCTTTTTCAACGTCTTCATTATCGCGATCAGCGTGAATGTTGCGGCGGGGAAGGCCTGAGTTTTGGGATTGGAGGTTAGGTTCGGGCTCGCCTTCGGCATCGCGTTGGGGCTTGGAGCCTTGGCGCCTTGGCGCCTGGAGGCAAGAGCCGGCGGGTAGCCCCCTCGGTGCCACGCCTGCGGCGACCCGCTAGGGAAGGGCCGCTCCGCGGCCGTTTTCTATTGCCCTACGGGCCCGGGTCGGGCTTCGAACGGGGGTTTCCGATTCGCCCTCCTGGCTCAGCGGAAACGGCCGGCCGTCCTGGCCGGCCCCGCTACGCGGCCTTGTCCGTTCGAAGCCCTCGCCTGCGGCTACCGGACCGAGGGGGCTACCCGCCGGCTCTTCCCCAAACTGAGGGGTGGGTGTTGGTCGAGCAGCGCGTGGGGGGGTGAAACGAGCAGAGGTCAGGGTACGGCGTCCATCCCTTTGTGGTTTTCGCGCACATCGTGCGCTCCTACTCAGGGGTAGGGCAGGTTGGAAGTGGAACGCGCTATCCGCCGGCGGGGGTAGGAGCGCACGCACGTGCGCGAACCCTCAACCCACCGAAGGCAGCTGATGCCATGCGCACAGGCAAGCGAGCGTTACCAGCAACGAAGCGAAACCTGGCTTTTGCTTTTCTTCGCACCGCCACCTCAGTCGTCGAAAGAGCCGGCGGGTGCCACCCTCGTGGCCGGTAGCCGCAGGCGAGGGCGTCGAACGGACAAGGCCCGAAGGGGGCGGCCAGGACGGCGGCCGTTTCCGTGAGCCAGGAGGGCGAATCGGAACCTCCGTTCGAAGCCCGACCCGGCCCGAAGGGCAATCAATAAACGGCCGCGGATGCGGCCCTTCCTTGACGGGTCGCCGCAGGCGGGCCACGAGGGTGGCACCCCGCCGGTCTTGACGCCGCCAACCGCCAGCCGGCGGCTCTGCTCCAAGGCCCAATGTCCCCTCACTAACCATTTTTCTTATTGACGCGGCGCCGCAAACGCGGTGTGCTTCGCTCGGCCGTCCATGACGGCCAGGCCCGCATCGGGCCGGGAACTGGGGTTACCAATGAAAACCAAGACGTTGACAGGGGCGGCCGCCGTCGCCGTGGCATGGGTGCTGGCCGTCGGGCCACTGACCGCGCGTGCGGCGCCCCAAGCGCCGCCGGACTCGATTTGTGCGGTGCTCGACGGAGCGGCGCGTTATCTCCACACGACCGTGACCGTGCGCGGCATCGCCAGCAGCGAGGGCACGATGAACACGCTGTCGGACGCGCAGTGCAAGGGCGCCGTGGCGTTGGCCATGGATGATGAAAAGGCATGAGCAAGCGGGACGTCTCGTCGTTCGGGGACCGTCAATGCCAAGGGCACGCGTGCCGACGCCACGTCTTCGGTCGCTTCAAGGCCACCGGCGATACCCGGCAGCCCTATGCCATCGACGTCTACAGCGTGCGCGACGTCAACGAACTGCGGGTCGCCGAGGGCGGTGATCAGCCGATGACACGGGCCAGGTAGGCGCCGTGCGGCTGGCGCTTTCGGCGGCCACCGTACGGGGTGGGCCGCTGACGACGATGTGACCGCCCGCGCTGCCGGCACCGGGACCCACGTCGATCACCCAGTCGGCGCCCGCGACCACGCGCATCTCGTGCTCGACCACGACCACCGTATTGCCTGCATCGACCAGCCCTTGCAGCTGCGCGCCAGTTTGTCCACGTCCGACGGATGCAGGCCGGTGGTCGGTTCGTCCAGCAACGTAGAAATTGCTGCCGCGCTGCGAACGCTGCAGTTCGGTGGCCAGCTTGATCCGTTGCGCCTCGCCGCCGGAAAGCTCGGTGGCCGGCTGGCCCAGGCGCAGGTAACCAGGCCGATGTCGTAGAGCAGCATGAGCGGCTTCATCACGGCGGGCTCGTCGGCAAAGAACTCGCAGGCTTCTTCCACCGTGAGCTGCAATACCTCGGCGATGTTCCTGTCGTTCAAGCGGATGGCGAGCGTGGCCTCGTTGTAGCGCGCCCCGTGGCAGGTGGGGCAGGGGGCGTAGACACTGGGCATGAACAGCAGCTCGACGCTGACGAAGCCTTCGCCGTCACAGGTGTCGCAGCGCGG